>JAODXP020005602.1:0-32500 GCA_027497455.2 Sardinella longiceps | reverse complement strand
GATATCACAGATATCAGAATAACTAGACCATAGAATTGGCTTACAGCATTTCCACTTCAGTGACACAACTAGGGGTTAAAGTGTCACCCCATTCTTCTTCATAAAATATAGAAACATACTGTATATTATATATCAATAATATACATTCATGAAATATACTGTATATATATAAAATATTGTATTTTGTCAGTACATATATTATTGTAAATTGTAAGGTTGCATCCCTCTATCATGTTCCTGGCATGTTCTAGCATACTTACAATGGCGAGATATCACAATGATATCATATACTGTTGTCTTTGTTGCACTGACACAAAATTTGAGTTCCACCTCCTGCCAAATCCCACTTTAACAACTGGACACGACACAGCATTGGCTGACAGCATTCACACTTATCAGACAGAACACAGCATTGGCTCACAGCTTCCATGGTGGTGGCCTGGTGCTGCTCAGGGGTTTCCCAGGCCTAGTCCCAGGGGACACAAGGGGGCAAAGGTTAACAGCTCCCTCTCACAGGGCTATGGGCCCTAACGGAGGATAGACCCCCCTACACACACACAGATACACACACAGACACACACACACACACACATATGCTCCATCAGGGGATGCTGTGAGGCCCGGTGACATCTGAGGGCAAGGGGTTGCCGTGAGCAACAGTTAATGGACATTAAACACAGGATTCCATCAGTTTAGCCAAAGGAATGATAGTGGTCACATTCTACAGAGATAATTCCACACAGCTACATAACACGTGGAAAGCGATCTTGGATGTCTTGAGAATCTCTCTATATAACACTAAGCTGTTATTATTATTATTAGTAGTAGTAGTAGTAGTAAGCTAATAGTAAGAAAAGTGTATGATGCTGTTTGCTGTTCCCTGCAAAAGTAATCTTCTAATCTTCTCTTACTCTCCCTCCCTCCCTCCCTCTCTCTTCTGGATTGTATGCTCATTGGCATCCCTTAGATACTCCCCTCTACGTGCATGTGTATGACTGTGTCATATCTTTTTAACTAAAAGTGAGTCTGTGCATGTGTGTGTGTGTGTGTGTGTTTGTGGAATGTCTAGTAGTCTCTCAGCTAGTGTGATTCTTTATAGTCCGGGTTTAGGGCCTGTGTGTGTGTGTGTGTGTGTGTGTGTGTGTGTGTGTGTGTGTGTGTGTGTGTGTGTGTGCTAGTGTAGGTCTTTATAGTGAGGGCTTAGGGCCTCTCCTGCAGTCTCCTTTAATCTGAGGCCAAGTCAAGTCTAGCAGCAGCTTGGGGTGATCCTGGGGTCCGCAGAGACATGCGGCAGAAATGAGCTCCATCTTTGGGGAATGCAGAGACAACGCATAATTTTTGGGGGCCTCAGAAAAAAACGCATCATTTTGGGGGTTACAGAGAAAACGCATCATCTTTGGGGGCCACAGAAAAAACGCATCATCATTGGGAGCCACAGAGAAAACGCATCATCTTTGGGAGCCACAGAGAAAACGCATCATCTTTGGGAGCCGCAGAGAAAACGCATCATCTTTGGGGGCCACAGAGAGGAGCCCCATCTTTTGCTCTAAGCCGCACAGACAATCCCAATCTTTTCTCCAGTGTCTCCACAGCACTCATGGCAGACATGACATGGGCCCTGGAAACACCTCAAGCAGGCCCATTCATTCACAGGATTCTCAGATTAAACACAGACACAGCAGCCTCTCAGTTTAGGACTAGTAGTTATACAAACCAAATATTTAAGATTCAATACAGAGAAAATATTTACAAAGATATTTCCAAAATCACTTAACTGTACTGTGTACACTTTGGGTGTATTTGTGACTGAGGCACAGATTGAGATACTGCCAAACGAATATTATAGGACTATTCTACTTCACTGCCAAAGTATGTTACAGGCCTACTATACATTATAATACTATAAGCCTATTCTACTGTACATCACTCACAAAGAGATAATGACTGTTAGTGCAGGCAAAGAGGTAGATTTACACAGGGTCAAATATTTGCATTAGATTGGACGCTCACAATGAAACAAATCATTAATTTACACTGAAAATGTGACGCCTGTACAAGGCAAGCATACACACTCACTCACTCACTCACACACTCCTCCTGTGCGTTAAGAATAGGCTATATGGTTATGTTTCTTAAAAGAACACCTCCTCTCTCTGCCTTCCATCGCTTCGCTTTGTTAGTTTCTTTCTCTTAACCGGTCAGGTCTCTCTCTCAGCACCACGCACGCACGCACGCAGGAAGCGTTTTAATCAGAGAGTTCCAACGCCGGCGAAACGCGGGAAGCCCGCGCCATTGTGCGGCCACAGAAGGGCTCGCCGCTCGCGGGCGGGTGTCTTTACTCTGGCCTGCTGCGCCGTATTTGATCTCTTTCAGCGGAGAGAGAAAGAGAGAAAGAAGGAGGAATATTGGGGATAAGAGTCCCTTATGCGGGCCTACTGGGCGATCAATGGGCGCTTGTAATCTCCATTGTGTCCCCCAGAGGTAGCCTCCCAGACAATTAAATTCCCCCCTCGGCAAGTGCAGCTCACCTCCACGTCTCCGGAGCTGTGGGAAGAAATACGATAGCGCTGTTTCGCCAGCAAACATTCCTGTATGATCACGGACATATTTGCTACACACACGTAAATTATTGTAGACAAGAAATCATTTTAAGGACTCGTTTTGTAGGGCTACTGTGCGAACGTATAGTTGCTTTCCTGACAGAAAAAAACAACTAGGCCTATATATTGGTCTAATTGGATAGGCTGGATAAGTGTGTGGACTAAAAAATAGCCTAATATGTTGAGCAGCAGACAGCATCATCAGTGTCACACTGTCTCTCATAAAAAAAAATAATTCAAAATGGTTAAAACCAGAATCAGAATAGCAACACTTCAAATCGATAACTGATTCATCATTATTATTTTTATGCAATGCAGTTAGTCAGTCACTTTCACTGTTAACGCTTGTAATGTATTGCCACCTACCGGTGTTTTCGAGTAGTGCCCTAGGAAATCAATTTCTTAAACCAATAGAAGAGCTCCATCATTGGAATTCCGCTTGAATCTTTTGGACATCACGCTGGAATTCACTTGTAGACAGGTAGGGAGTCACACAATACAGAGTGTTAATCATATAGAGTATCACATCTCTGCCTTTTCCATGATTTTATTTCTCTCATCTCCTTCACATTATCTCTGTACTGAGAGGAGACTGAATGCCTGGCTCAGAACAAGACACTAGCCTACTCTATTTTACAAAAACATTTTTGTTTATGTTACAGTAAACTAAAAACCTTATGAGAGAGTTTGTCTGAGTGCCTGTGTTTTATGCATGTGTGTTTGTATGTGTGCTTTCCAAATATTTAGCGCTTTCTGCCCTCCTGACATCCATTCCTTGCTCTCTTGCGCCACCCTGTGGTGAATAAATCAAACCAGTGTAGTTTAGACTTCTGGTTTGGGTTACTAGTCAGTCTATGAGGGCAGCTGGGCATGACTACACCACAGTTACTGGAAATAAGATAAACATGGTAATTTCTCATTCAGATTTGTTGTATTCATGATATAGTTGTACAAATCCCACCCTTTTAACTCTGCATGTTAACATGTCCTCTGAAGAAAGTGGGACTACTGATACGAGATCTACTAGTTTACCGGCATCAACCAGTTGACTCTAAACACCCGGCCCGTTAGACAAAATATGACCCAATGTGGTCCTACGGCCAAAATAATTGCCCACCCATGTAAACAGTAAATATATTACTCCGGAAAATGTATGAAAACAACATGGATGCACAATACTTTCCCATCAAAGCTTATTGAATGGATGGCAATGGTCAAGTCTCTTAATGGAGATTTGGAGACAGATAGATAGCTAGATCAATAAAAAGCTTACATGTAATCATCTCAAGGGGAAATTCTAATCAAAATATGAAATAAAATAAAAGAAGGGAGACACTGTCTTTTTTTTTTTAAAGAGCTGTATTTTAATATGCAGAGTTTGTTTGAAGCAAAGAGATGCTTATCTTTCACAAAATGAGTACAGAGTAGAGCTCAGCCACAGGATCATTTCGATATTTGCATCGGATGGAATATTAACCTTCTCGCATCTGAAGGTTCCGCGATGCAGTTTTTTTTATTGTCTGCTTGTTTTTCTATAGGCCTTACAACACGATTTTGAGTGACATGTAATGACCCTGCTGATGAGCATCCCTACCCACACATCAGGCATAATTACCAGCAGCATCCACCAGCATCACTCTCTGCTCTCATGTGCCCCCTTGTGGTGACTGAGATAATCAACAGGTAAATTATAATGAGCTACAGTACATCAATGGAAAATGAACTCACAAGATCTAAAGCTATAAAATAAATTCTTAAGTAATACAGTGTAATAACAAAAGTAATAAAATGAGAAACAAAAGAATCCACACAAATCGATTGTGTAATAGCATAAACAAAAAACAAATGCCCTTTACACCAAAATCATGTATGTTTTAAATAATTTGCAAAAACACACCATGTGTCAGAACTGGAAATCTATTGTCCAAAATCTTAAATACCTACATTTGGTAATAACAGAAGAACAAAGGTTACATAGATGATAATTGAATATATAATGAACAAATAACTGGAAAAAAGATAGAAAAGGAAGGATAGACAAACCATTTCCAATTTCAATTAACTGGTTCTACAAACTGTGTTGTCTGCATTTTGCTATGTTAAGATTTTGGCAAAGGTTTTTCAAGTATAGCCTAATCCTTGTTATAGCAACTGTAAAAAGAAAACTTGCTTCCCAGGTGCATCAAGCTAGGTGTAAGTGGCCAGTTCAGTTCCAACATTTAAAATGAGGCATTGAAAACTTGGTAATTGTACAGATAGCGCCTAGCTCGATGCACCCAAAGTTCTTCTCCCTGGCAGAATTCTGCTCCCTGGCAAACATTTGAACTTGTCATGATGTTGCAATATACTTGCAATTCAAAGTTCTGCCCCATGGGTTAGTTCTTAGTTGTCAGATCTAATTCTATGTTCAAGGAAACCTATATTTCTTCCATCTTCAGTACTGGCTAGTCCCGAGTAGCTTAAGCTATAGAGCTCTTGTTGAAATTTGACTGAAGTTGTCCTTTAACTTTATAGCCTGAATCATGGTAATTTCACTAATGGCATCAGGGCATAAACTGTATGGAGCTTAGAATTCATTGCACTTTGTTCTGTTGAAAAAAACAGATCTGACATCTGACTGCAGATCAAAGCGTTCGAAGCACCCTCTAGCAAACAATGTAATTTCAATGCGGTTTTAAAAATCAACATTTAAGATACGAACAAAAACAAAAGATGCCAGAAAAGCGAGTTGCACATCCCTGACCCAAAATATTTCCATAGGCTATAATAGCCTTTGACCTATCCTACCACTATATAAGACTATTTTCAATCAGATTCTTTTCAACTTTTTTAAGGACCACCATGTAACAGATCTGAAAATCGGCATATTGTTTCTGATCTCAGGCAATATCAATAACAATAATAATAATCAATACATTACCATTACCAGTACTTCATAAGGCACCCTGAGTGATAGCTTTGGTCACGTTCAACAATGTCATGAAGTGCATAATGTGTACCGTTATACAGTATACATTGGAAACATGGCAGTGTGATATGAAGATGTCAAACACAATTATAATTGTGTCCTTGAGTAAGGCACTTAAAGTGATACAGTAGTCTGGCTCCATTCGATCAGAGCACTGTTGTAC
Organism: Sardinella longiceps; assembly: GCA_027497455.2. Lineage (NCBI taxonomy): Eukaryota > Metazoa > Chordata > Actinopteri > Clupeiformes > Clupeidae > Sardinella > Sardinella longiceps. The sequence continues at coordinate 26,769 of JAODXP020005602.1, read as the reverse complement.
AAGTCTGCTGACTGCTCCTTCGCATTTCTGTTCAATATGTTGTTTCAGATTCTTTTAATTTGGACATGATGTAATTGATGATTTGGATAAAAGCAGCTAAATAGATTAATGTAAATCTAAAAGTGTCCATAGAGTTCTCCATAGTAGTCATTGTTATTTCTCCTATAGTATGTATATATAAATGTAAAAAGGAAAAAAAAATGGTTATTCTATGAACACTTCTAAGCAAGAAGCTATGGGTGAGAGATTCTAAGCCACTCCAAAGGATTCTATGATATACTGTATGCTAACCTGAAGCTAAAAACACAACCGTCAGATAGATACAGCATCTGTATGAACAGAAGAGAGGTAAAAACCCAAATGTTTAGGGGCGGTGCAAATTGGTCACATTCAACATAGTCATTAAGTGCATATTTGTACAGGGCATACAGTAGTCTCTGGGCACATAGTAAGTGGTTTCCCCATCAGTGGAAAGGTGAGGTACAGTGTGACACAAGCCTTTCATTTTTTCTCACTCCCAAAACGGCACTGTTCCTGAGGCTGGGTAGGTGACAGCAGCATCATTGGTTGCCTGGACACAAATAGAATGTGATGATGTCATGACTAACAGGCCTGACTGTACGTTCACACCAACAGCTACTAAAGATACAAAATCGCTTTTGTTGCTCAAAAAGCAGCTGCTAAATTTTCTGTGTTCGCCCAAATCGCTCTATTGCTCATGATGTGCCTGTTGTCATTCCATTAACAGCACAGCGTTTAGATTTTACAGCTGAAACGCGTCATAGCTAATTTGCATAAAGTTGACAGTTTTTTAGCTTTTTTTTAGTCGTTAAAATCGCTTTTACAGCTGGTAGCTTTTGTCGCTCTTATCACTTTTGTCGCTCTTGCCTATAGAAAGTGAATGGCTTCCAGCGATTTTACAGCTTTAGTAGCTCTTGGTGTGAACGTCCAGTGAGACTCTGGCTGCCATATGAAACACATTCAGTGTGATGAGCAGGTGTCTAATCAGCTGTCCTGACTCCTTACCTGGGATTGGGGACTCTTGGAGAAAGTGTCCTCATAGTGAACTTGAACATCAGAACCTTCTGGATTGTCCACACACTGGACCGGGACCTGAGGGGTGATGTCATCATCACCATCGTCACCATCTGGCTATATACAACAGTAAATAATAGAATGTTGCCATAACCAATCAGCTGATCTGTTAAGGTGGCTACAGACCAAAGATCCGTGACGAGACGGGCTGCGACATTCTAAAAACCTGCAACATTCTAAAACGCCAAGACTGCGATTTGACATGCTTGCAACCGCTGCAACTACTCTCTAAAATCTTGTCGTGGATCTTCAGTCTGAATTGGCCTTTAGTTAACCATCTTAACTATTAAAATTGCTATGAAGACAATGATTTGCATGCTTCATTGTCCTGTTATTGATTCCTTCAATGTGCAGTCATCTAGTAAGTGGGATAATGTGCTGTGATAAGATCACTATCATGCAATAGCTCCAGATGCAGGAGTCGGAGGAGGAGGGCTATTGCATCACTCTGAAGTGAGTTATTCCCTGATAATGACAGCAGAACATTATCCTTTCCAGTACATATGTGTGTGTATGACAGTCATTAAGGACACGTCAATGAATTACCATATTCTCAGAACTCAGTCTATAGCTGAATGATTCTCTGCCTGGAAAGACGAGCTCTTCATCAAACAGCTGTTCAATCCGTTCAGCCACTTGGTGCATCTCAACGCCATCATAGCCGTAGACTCTCCTGTCCTCTCCCAACATGAGGACCAGCTGCCTGCTCCAGAAGGGACAATGTGTCAGTCGTGTGGAAACATGCAGCAACGTGAAGAAACAACAGTTTTGGGATAAACACCTTACAGGTGAACACAAACACAAACATGCCTTCTACGTTGATTGACAGTTTATACGATGGAAATGAAAGTCACATTTGAGAGCATAATTCATGGTCTGCATTATACAATATGTGGCAGCCAATAGATATTTTTGCCTGAAGGAGCTGGATTAACCATTAGAGTATAGTAATGAATAGCATCAGTACTTCTCACTCTCTCCAGTCCAGGTTTATAAAATACCTCCACTGCCTGTTCCCAGAGAGACTGAAGTCATCAATCTTCCCAATGACCTCCATCTTCACTGGGGAGGAAAGAAAGCATCTCTCCCATTCCTCCATCATCCTTGGGTTGTATTTGAAGGCGGTGTCATCAAGTCCTCCGATCCTCCACCTGAATCCATGCCTCCCCTTCAACTCCACCTCCTCTCCATGGAACTTATCCACCACAAAACCCACTGGCAGGAAACACACCCAACACAATCAATTATATAAAGTATATGGAATTAAAAAAAAATAGTTTGTCGGATAAATAATGTTTATGCTACATAGGTTGTCTTACAGTAATATGTTGGCTAGGCCTAGTCCCCCACCCCATGGCCTACCTTGTGTTATGTGGTCAAACACACAGAAATAATCCTTCATCTGTGACCGGCTGCACACAAAAACACAGACAACACTAATTAATATGAACAGAATATGAGATTGACTATTTATGAAATGTCTCTTCTGATTTAATGTAGCTATTATTAGGCTATTCTTCACAAGTTGTTCTACATACCTCATGATTTCGCCAAGCTGTAACAACAAATGAAGATGTTAGGTCCATTTTGCACTAGATGGCGCAGTAAACTAACCTCCCTAACGTCAGATGCAGCAAAACCACACTCAAATTGCATTGCTCAGGTGCTGGAGCAGTTCCTTGGTGGTGAACGGAAAACCCTTCTGGGCAGTCAGACAGAGACAGCCTATTTTGGTCATTCAGTTTTACATGGTATAATCAACATAGGCTACATTTTGTTAATAACTGGGCAAGCCTAATGAATTGCATAAAAAAGAAAAAAAAAAACATGACTTTAAAATCAAACTATTCAGTTAAACAAAAATCACAATACGGTAGCAAGTCGCTATAACTCCTCATAGACAAGAAAACAGCATGCATAAAACGCAATACTTTCACATTGTAGATTTTATTTAATAAGGAACTTTCATTAGCGTGACGTGAACTAATGACATAAAGCCATATTTCCATACCACAAGCGCACACATTTTGTCCAGAGTCTATTCTGGGGAGCTTTGCTTACTGTTGAGCCTACAATCATAGGCCTACCTTTAAGCATCGTTTGGTAGGCTATGATTTAGGCTAGTCCCCTGCACATCCGATTTTTATGGGACGATGTGGACCTTTGGGAGTTTTTAAAAAGTTAGAAAAAGTTTTTTAAATCACTGTTTTAATTAAATATGCGAATAGCGGCAGTAGCCCGGATTCTAAATTAGACCAGCCTGTTAGACGCAGTGGCCTAAGGCATTTCACATAAAGCGGATAAAAAACATAATTAATATCATACCTCAAACACTTCGACGAAGGGGATAATGCAGCGTTCTATATCCTAATAGAGGTAGACTTTTCTGCTCCTTCTCAGTTCTTGTCTAGCCTATAGACCATATTCACACGGCAGCCATTGTTCTCTGACGTCATGCTCAGGGTGGGAAGCTCAACATTCTAAATGCATAGTCTAGTAGGAAATCCTAAGAAACTATAGCTTGTAAACATAAAGAATCAGCCAAATTGTAATTTCATAGTTAATCAACAACTGAGAAGACATTGTAGCCTATTATGAAAATTCAAATGAATATTTAAAAATATATAAAAAATAATAATTAAAAAAAAAAATGGCACGGGATCTTGCGCCTCAGTTGCCTAAACTAAGGTAAATGTCATTAGCCTAGATGCACTCACATGCCCATATTTAACACCGATGTAGTAGCCTACCACAGTTTGATGGTTAATTTTATATCCCATCTTAGGTTAAAAACTGATCCTTTCTCACTATCAGCTGTCATGATTGTTTTGTGACCGTGCCCACGTCTCATGTCCCTGTAGGCCTAGCTTATCTGTGCATTCCTTTATCAACTTTAAAATTATTGCTAGGCAAATACATTTCTATTTTCATCATCCCAAAGCTGGAGAAAGCTGACCACAGGATTATTTACGAAAATAATTTAAAGTTTGTTAATAGGCTACATCCATCATAAAGTTAACAGCATTAGATTAATTTCGCGCAATGTATTCTGACTTGCGTGCGTTTGGGCTTGGGAGGAGTGGCACAGAGAAGTGTTGTCGTGCTAAACGATGTGTGAGAGACAACGTGTAGGCATAAACATTATTAATTATTTTAATATATCAGCCAATTTAGCGCGTGTGGTCGGCTACCTGTCAGATGCGTGCGCCTGAAGTCCTAAATGATTTTCAAAAAGGACAACCACGCGTCGGGACAGGGCATGGAAAAGCCGGCATGTGTTCACCCTACTTCTGCTATTTAAAATGCGCAAATAAGTTTATAAACTTATAGAGCATAGGCTACGTCGAGTAAGCCTACTCTCACTCACCAAGTCCGTAACCGACAGAGCGGCGCATGCATTGATCTTTGATTCATAATTTCCATTATGTCTTCATTTCAATTAAAACTGCGTGGGTGACCGGCACAGCCAACACCATTTCAAATGCGTCAACCAACACTGTTTCAAATGGCTCAAAAACACGAAATTAAGCTTTAGTAGAAGGACTCGAAAGTTATGGAATCAACAGAGAATGAAGAAACACGTCAGGTTCATTAAGTTTTCAGGCGTCACGTAAGGCTTCAGAGTAAAGCCAACCCTCCGAATTGATAAGCAAGGGATTCGCACTACCGGTGATGGGATCCACGCGCATGGATAGCCATTTGGCCAATGGTTAATTGGTGCTTGTGAAGAACGATTTTTGCATCAAGTGTAGACAATTTTTAAGGCTTATTTTACACCCATGCAGGAGGGCTTCTTATGTTGTTACGTTCTGAGAACTTCTTTTTCGTAAAAGAAACTAGGCTACTTGAAGTTTTTTTCAATGTTTCTCCGTTTAGGCTACCTCCGTTTTAACGTTAAGTTGCTCCACACTCCATCTGCACTCCGGGACCTCACAGTTTAAGCAGTGACCCTACAGCAACAGCCTACAAAAAGTAGACTAGGCCTATAGCCTAATAATGAAAAATCTAGCCTTTTTCCCGCTTGAGATTGTACAAAATAAAGAATGAACATATTGATGAGGCTAAAATAAGCCTTTTCCCCGATTTTTGCTCTGCTGCACAGCAAATGTTTCTCAGCATTAAGAAATTAATTTGATGAGGCCAAATAGACATTTCTGGAACTTAAACAATCTTCTGGACTGTTGATTAGTCAAGAAGCAATGCAATTACATTATTTTTCTGTTTCCTTATTTGTATGAATAGCACACAGGATTTGCTGTAGCCTAATAACCTGCTACAGGCAATACCCTTAGAATGTTGAGTTTCCCACCCTGAGCATGACGTCAGAGAACAATGGCCGCCGTGTGAATATGGTCTATTAACCACACATTGCCTACCGTGAGTGTGCTGTAGCATTCGATCTGTCGCTTAACACGCGTTGCAAGTTGAATAGAACAAGCTAGTATTGTCTGCAAATCACTGCTGTAAACACCAGAGGGCATATTTCTACACGAACATCACCACCATTTAGTGCCATGGGTATCAGTACACATACGACAGACCTCATTCAAAAGCGGAAGGTCTCGTCTTCACAATGAGCCATTTTTCATTTAGCTCTGAAAGTTGTGGTTAGTCTTTCAACTGATTATTTGCGCCAAGTGCCATATTTTTCGAAAAACATTTTTCGGCTAATGTTCACAAAGGGGGTAACAGTATTTCGGACACCTTCGTTAAAGTGCGATGTATACAAATATGTTACATTGTTAACACTTTTCATGAAGTGCATAACGTTGATATATTTGTTAGTTGATAATTTGATCCGTTAATGGGTAGTTTTCGTCGCTAACGTAATAATAAATACCGTTATAAATTCAGCTTAGCCTCCACCCCAACTGTAACGGAAGGTTATTTTCATACATAGGTGTCAATTAACTACAAACTTTTGACGTCGTTGTCCTTGAAATCGTTGAATATAAGTCCGCAAATGAGTGGTAATCGTATAACATAACTATTTATTTTAAATTGAAGTTATAAGAAAACTTTGTCGATTAACAGCGAGAGTACTGCCCTTAATAATATTTCTCTAGTACTGCACAGCGGACGCCGCCATTTTCACACCAAGTCATGTAAACCTGATGTAAACAACAAAGCTGCATGTCAACTGTCAGAGACACTGAAAAGTCTTGGAAAGTCTTTGGCCTCACCTCACCTCTACACTTGCATCCTTACCTCCGTTTTCTGTCCCATATTGAACATTATTTTTACATTCAAACTACAAACGTGATGTCTCTGGAAATGAAATTAAGCTTTGTGGCACATAGGTAGATAGATAGATACTTTATTGACCTTAAGGGGAAATTCAAGGTCCCAGCAGCTTTAAGACACCACACACAACATACACTACTATGTAGTACACAAGGCTACAGAGGGTGGTGGACTGATTGGTTTATTTGGGGGAGTTTAGCTGGCTGTGTGGGACCATGTGTGCGTGCGTGTGTGTGTGTGTGTGGGGGGGGGGGGGTGCTATGTTCAGACCTTGTAGATTGCATGGGGATTATGACGGCGGTGTCTGAGAGTGTGGGCACTCACTCACTCATATGGAGGGCTGGGGCAGAGACCGGCTGAGCCCGTAGGCCTAATGACTTCGGTTAGCCTACGAGAAGTCTCGCCAGGATACGATGCAAGATACCCGGGGATGCAACACGGATCACGCCAACCGACGTACGTTACCGTCTAAGCTGCTGTGGTGGACCCCCGACCGATGCGAACGGGAAGAGAGAGAAAACGAGCGTTGCATCCCGGGAGGTGGAGGAAGCGGAGAGGAACGCTGCTTGCAGATGTGGAGTTGTATGGATTGCTTTGCGCTCTTAACCTGATTTTAAACTGGATTTCACATAATCGGCGTTGGTGCTTCAGCTCAGCTCAGACTTATGAACTATGCAAGACCGATTTTTACTTTCGGATTGCGCGCACATTTTTCGCCACAGAGCCCCTCCTTGCAGGCGCGTCCTTTTCCCAAACGCTTCAGAAAAGCATTGCCAACCGGTTAACAACTTGTAGCTTTCAATGCAATGGCTCAATATTAACTATAGACAGGTCATCAGATGGAAAAAAATAGGCATAGTTTCCTGTCAAAGTTTTCTCTGATCTAGGCCTATAACTGGCTGTCATGAAAAGATCAAACTATTTTAAACTTGCTGTAAACCAACAATATATGAAAGAATAAGCTGTTAAATATAATAGGCTAGTCTCTAGTCTGATAGGCCTACATTTCCTTGAACAATACAATTAATTGAAATACAGGATGAATAGTTGGGGGGACACACAGTTTTGTCATTACACTGAGATAAACCACTGGTCCCGCCTTTTGGTGAACATTCGTATTCGCGTTATTCACCTGGCGGCCATTTTGACGAATGTTCATACGTATCTATGGTCTGGGAACGGTCCTCTTGGGCGTGTTTATATCGGTAGAGAGTCTACCGGCCAATAAGCGACGCTGATTAGACGAGCTGTCCAATTGTTTCAAACCAAAAGTGAATACCCTCCCCCCGGCAGTATAATCGCGCCAGGTTAAAGAACCTCCAGACCATGAATACGGATGAACAGCAGTATTATGGTCGGGCTATGTCAGGCTAGCTTTCTATATCCTAAAGGCAGACTTTTCTGCACCTCTCAATTTTAGTCCTTGTAAGATCCACACATAGTCCAGTTCACCGTGACTGAGTTACCCGTAGCAAAGATCATGGAATACTGAGCCTTCAATTATACTAACCCAGTACGCAGATTTTGTCATTACTTATAGAGAGACGCTGGTCCCGCCTATCAGTTGTCCATTCGGTGTCACTAGGTGAGAAGCAATGGAACTCGTTTCATCCACGCCCGACGGGAGTGAGGTCTTTGATTCACTGATTTGTCGTTCAATTTTTCCGCTCATTTCAAGCGCGTGGCATCATTACAAAGGTAGGCCTATAACCGATCATTTCTTTAATTTTACAATCATTGTGTTTGCAATAACCGTCCTGTAGCCTACCATCTACACAGTAGCCTAGGATTGTGGTCATAGCCTATATCATATACGGGGGGCGCATAAAATGATGTAATGGACCGCATCTGACCACTGGGCCTTATGCTTTAGACACCCCTGGCATAAGCTTTGATTTCAGACGTTGCGTTCAAAGTTCGACCTTTAGGGTCAGCTAGGATGCTTAGTAAGTCTTTTATCCGGTGCAACAAGCCCCCGTCCACACTACGTCAAAAAGTTGTGTGAATTTTCATTGTGTGCGAAGTGTGTGGAGACATGTTCTCCATTCACAGGGTAGCGTCGTCAGTCTCTCTGTAGCTTATGAGCACATTGTAGATAAAATACTTAATCAATCTCATGATCACCAGTGTTGGGGAGTAACGAGTTACATGTAACGAAATTACGTAATTTAATTACAAAATAAAAGTAACAGTAATCAATTAGTTACTTTGAAAAAATGTGTAATTGAATTACAGTTACTTCAAGAAATATGCAGAATTACAATTTTAGTTACATGATCCCAATAGCATCTTCAGAAATATTGGTATTATAGTGCGCTTCATGTACAGTACATACAACATCCTGTATTTACAACAAATGCCACTACAGCTAAAACTATTCTAAAACAAATATTTTTTACCATCATGTTGGCAACTCAATTGTAACTGGATCTACAGTGGTCTAAGTTCCATTAGAAAGGAGGCCTGACTGTCAGACAGAAACTAGAACATAGGCCTGTAGCCCATTGCTGGATATGAAAATGAACTCTATTGATCAGGTGCACACATACTGTATGAGCAATCTCAGACAAACAAACACCTGCTTAGTCTGTGATGTTCACCAAGTATTTTAACTATTTGCTCGCCATGAAATCTGACACTGCTGTGGGAGTTAGAAAGGATTTTGGCAGTGTCAGTGTTGAAAAATATGTGACCGTTAGCTTAACATTGCCAGGATTGAAAAACTCTGCTTGACATGAATTTTTTTTTTTTTTTCAAAAATGTTGAAATGTAATCAAAAAGTAATCAAATGTAATTAGTTACATTACTTTATTAAAGTAATCAAAATAATTACACTACAATTACATTTTCGAAGGGGTAACTTGTAACTGTAACGCATTACATTTCTAAAGTAACTTACCCAACACTGATGATCACACATGGAAATGCACATTTCTATCACATTTACATCCTGATGTTCATCAATTTTTAATTCCATGTATAGAAAAATATATCCCACGTCATTGACCTCTGGCTGTCAAGAGGTCAAACTAAAACTGAAAAGGCCTCCACATCTTAAATCAAAGTAGGTCAAGACCAAACCCTGAAATTTTCATGATTGTGCACAATTCTTATAAGAGCTTAGCCCTATCCAGATCAGGGTGTAACTTTGAGCCAGGTACAGTAAGTAAATAACTAATTTTCATAAAGAGGTGAACTATTCCTTTAACCCATTTCTAGAAGCCCTTACACTCTGAATGTCATACGACACAAGTTGGGACTTACACCACCCTTGTTCATTATTTTGCATGTATATATTCATGTATTATGTAGGCAAAGAATTGTACATTTGGTGTATTTGTTTCATCTCACATCAATGAGAACCAAATCACCCATCGAAAGATTTTAAGTACTGAAAGGTCATCTAGATATGATAAGACATGTACCACTTACAGAGGGTCATCATACCAAATAATGTCCCTCATAGCCAGGTCCAGATATTCAATATTCTGTAACCCTGTAGGCATTTTTGGGGAAAAGTTGTTATACAGCATTTTTGGAAAGTTCAAAGTCCCCTAAGTACAGATCCACTGTATAACATATGAATCAGGGCCCCAATTTCTGGTAATTTGTGGTGAAATATGAATGCATTTTATATAGGCGAAAACAATACAGGTATATAGGGCAAAATTTCTAACTTTTATATATCACCTTAAAACTTGCACACTTTTTAACTGACATTAAGAGAAGATTTTTTTGTATTACAAGTTTTGTGAAATCTAATGTTTTCATATGCAAATGAGCCCAAATGTACTGATTTTGTCCAGGAAAAGTCACACAAGACACACTAATTGTAAAATCATTTTCTTCAGCTTGGATCATTTGTATGTGATGTTCAGATCAGCATACTAAAAGTCCTAAGAATCCTAGTTGAGGAAATAAATGGGAAGTCAATTTCCCATTGAAATGAATGGGATTTGGGAATATTTTGGAGGAAAATGTACACAATTGGTACATTTTGGCCTGAAGCATGAACAGGAAACTAATTTCACCATATATCCCATATAGTTCCTGAAAGCATACACCCTCAGGATGTGGTTTACCATGGCATGGTGTGACAGTGAGGTATGGTCCACCTTCCTCATTACAATAAAGGCCATAATTAAGAAATATGGTGTTTGCAAATTAGGCTGTTTTTTGTGACATTTAGGCCTGTGACATTTAGGGGGAACATTTTACACCCCATAAAGCATACATTTTCTGGGGGCATATATCCTCAGGATTTCACCAACATTTTTTTCTTTCACATCCCACCCACCTACTTATTTCAAAGTCTATGCCTATGTTTAGGGGAAATGAGAAATTGGGTGCATTTCTCATACAAAAGTGACCATAGAATGTAGGAAAAAGTAATTAACATCCATATGTTATACTTTTTTAAAAAGCAGGGAACCTCAGGATAGATACAGACAGCAAGTCCAGGCACGCCCATAAAATCAGCTCCTCGTGTCCCCCATGTGGGGGAAAACAAACCCTAAATTAGTGAAGGAGTCAATGGCATGCTAAGCTACAAGTTACACTGAGCACCATCTACAAGGAGCCAGACACATTTTTGAGGACAATGCCTGAAGGTAGTAATGATGGTCAGATGGTCCGATGTGAATTCTGTACTTGACACCCCTCCAAACACGATACTGATGACAATTTAGATGATGTTTGTTAGCTTCATTAGCTTGCTAACTAGCCAACTTCATTGATCACCACAGTAAATGTAGCTAACTTTAGCTTGCTTAACTGAGCTAATCAGACTTGAGATTGAAAGTTGCTTTACTTTTGACAGGAGCAGAGACGGCTCATGACATTTCTGTTAGTGTAACTGCAATAAACAAATGATGGAAAAATTATTTTAGTCTAAACACAAGTAGGCAAACAGGTCATGATTAGACAAAACATCTAATATGGACTTTGTTCAATTTTACTTAGCGATCTTTTATTGTTGAGCAAATTTCTCTACCTTGTCCATTCACCATAATGTTAAATTGGCCTCTGTTATCCCCCACGCTGACTCCACCCTCGCACTTTGGGGGCGTTAAGCGTACTTGCCGTCTGTATCTATCTCAGTAAACATAAGTTGAGACAGGTTCCACCCCTCTCCTCCTTTTGATATACATTTATAGGTCATTTGGTGTTGGTGATTTAGGCTTATAGCCAATGCATTTGGACTTGAGGAATTAAGAAGAAATGAATCTACCCCTTAAGCTTTACCTTTTCTGAATGCATACACGCACAGGGTGTCATATAATATAAATTGTGACAGGTCAATAATGATTTTACAATTAGTCTGTCGTAAAAGGCAACTTTTCCTGGACAAAATATAGCGCATAAATCAGTACATTTGGGCTCATTTGCATATGAAAACATTAGATTTCACAAAACTTGTAATACAAAAAAAATCTTCTCTTAATGTCAGTTAAAAAGTGTGCAAGTTTTAAGGTGATATATAAAAGTTAAAAATTTTGCCCTATATACCTGTATTGTTTTCGCCTATATAAAAATGCATTCATATTTCACCACAAATTACCAGAAATTGGGGCCCTGATTCAAATGTTATACAGTGGATCTGTATTTAGGGGACTTGGAACTTCCCAAAAATGCCGTATAACAACTTTTCCCCAAAAATGCCTAGTGCTTCTTATTAAGAGCTCTTTTTTAATATCTGGTCCTGGCTATCAGACAGTCATGGTTGCTACTCAACTTGGGAGCAAAATCTCAACCTATAAACAATATAAAAACCGCATTCTTGAAATTTCAAAAGGAAAAATGTTGAGCTCAACATCGAATTGTACCACATGGCAGGTAATTATCAAAGGTATTTAACCCATCCAACAGTAATAAAGGTGGTCAGGCCTGGCAAAAAAAAAGACGAAATAAAAGTGATGGTCGTTTGGTGAATGGTTTACATTTACTCCCGGGCCATCAGTTTCTGCTTCTTCAGCTTCTTCTGGGAAACCTGCAGATAGAAAGACAGACATAATGGACACTTGCAGACACAGACAGCCAGACATTTAATGGACAATTGTGAACATACAGACAAGCAAATTTAACAGAACCCTTACAGGTTCTCTTGCATAAAGCTACGCATCAAATGCAATTCGCTCCTTGCATTTAACAATTCTATAATGCTCTTATGTTTCCGGTTACAGTTGGCCACAATCACTGAGAACACAGGTAGTTACATTAGAATTTTAGCAGCTAGCAAGTAACGTAATTTTAAATCAAATGGCTACTGTTAAGATTAAGTTTTGTTTGACCATGACTAGAGAGGACTTTACTATGACTGACAGACTTGTTAGGCGACGCCCAGATGTGAGTTCGTACGAGTTCTTTCATCATGATTGTTCAGCAGCCAATGTAAACGGAAATAACTGAGCATCATTAAAACATCTGTGCAAGGAGCCCATTAGACATACAGTACACTGGTTGGAACAATGCTGGCAAGGTACGGAATTGATCCCAGGAATGCTGGGATAGTTTGCTACTGTGCTAAAGATTGAACAGAACTTATTTCTTAAGGAGATACAGAATTTATCCCACAACAATAATGGACATGATCACTCTTGAAAAATCTCAAGTGTTAAGCCATTTCTAATGGATAAAGTGCTGAGGTCAAACCATGAGGCACTTTGGGCAGATTCTACACCTATGGGGAAGTGTCACTGTACAAGCTGTGTATGGATCCCAGTTTAACTTGCGAGCTGAATCCACATCAAGAACAAACAATTCAAATACAGATAGATAAACTGAGAAACAAGTCAAGTTTGGAAGCAGTGTGACCTTCGAAGTCTTAATATTCCAATATTTAAGTTCCACCTGTGGTGGAGCAGCAGTTGCGTCAATGATTCCCCAACCCAACACCACAAGTGACTTTGGATGAAAGCGTCTAAATACCACTCAGCTTCAGTTGCTTTGAAGAGCCAACCAATAATTGCAACAAACAAACTGCTACTAGATCATTTGGCATTTGTGATGTACTAGTTTATACACACACGCTTAAACTTTCAATATGTGATTTTGTTCAATGTGCCACAAGAACTAAATTATAACTAGCAGTGTACAAAGATAATTGAATTTTCCTTGAAGTGACATCTGAGACATGATATATCAGCAAATAAGCTTTAGACTTACTGTTAGCTAACCTGCAAAGCTGAATTGAATTGAATTAATGCACACATAAAGGGAAGGAATGCCGCCATCCAACTCTGGGGTAACCAGCAAAAGGGCCACTACAAACATCCACGCATCTATTGAACACCAACTCATTCACGCATTGAACAACTCTGGGCTGCCAGTAAAAATCACGGGGAGGTTATATTTCCATCACTTTTAGAACACTACATGGCAAATTCCATATCCTCAGCTAGGAGGCAGTGACGGCCGTACAATGATGCACTTTTAGAACATGTAATTTATCAACCCCAATCACTTCCATAAAGATACAATGAGAAGAAAATGTATTCAGGCATGGCATCTGAAAACCATCAAGCCTGTCAACTCCTTAAGCCACTGGTCCCCTGGTTTACCTTTTTCTTCTGGGCCACCTCCTCCTCGGGTTTGGGCACGATCTGCTCCTTCTCCGTGAGGATCATCTCGATGTGGCAGGGGGAGCTCATGTAGGGGTTGATGCGGCCGTGGGCACGGTACGTACGCCTGCGCATCTTGGGGGCCTTGTTCACCTGAATGTGCTCGATGACCAGGGAGTCTACATCCAGACCCTACACACACACAGAGAGAGAGAGAGAGAGAGAGAGAGAGAGAGAGAGAGAGAGAGAGCAGGAATTATAGAAACCACTATGACCTGACTAACTGCCATTCTGTTGAGAGGAAACTTGATTGCTCAGTCAACAAAAAGTTCTTTTCATGGGTAATCCAAAGGTGTCCTAAGATGTCATCATTGCAATCAAGTGGTCATCTTAAACAAGCAGATATAGCCTAATGCCCAATACAGCCATTCTGTGGGAGTAATTGTCCAAGATTTAATAGCAAAAGATGGCAGCTCAAAGCTGACAGCCACACAACACCCCAGCACACTAAATACAGTAGATGGTACTTGTGTACAAAACCCTAATTCTGCAGGGGGGGATGGATACATTTCACTGCCATTTCCTCAATAGATTACTACCAACATAAGTAACCTCTTCTCAAGTTAGACCCATTGGATGAAACTACCACAGTAAATCTCACTAACACTTTAAGGAGAGTTTCACATCTCCAGCGGAAACTAATGTGATCCCAAGTCATGTCCTGGGTTCTCAAATTGCCTCCAAATAGATAGTCTAGCAGACACAACACACTATAGCTGCAGTGTCCCCATCATAGGTGTGCAGTGTCCCCACCACTGTTCTAGACAAGGCATAACCTTGCACCCCCTCTCTCAAAAGCAAAATTACTAATTTGTTAGCAATGACACTTTTGGGAAACATGCCAGGTGAGTTCTGACAACAATGCTAGCAAATAAAACATGTTGCATGTAGCATGAACATGGGGATAGGTTCACCGAAACAGGCATCGTTACATCCATTGCACCCTCCCCAGCACCTGAATTCCCCTAGTGAACAGTGGTAGCTGGCATGCAGAACAGCACATCAATCTGGCACAGCATTGTCCCAGTCACTATCTGATTCAACTACCTTTTATGTGTTCCACATCTAATTGGGATCACTTTACGACTGTAGAGATAATTAGGGAGTTCCCAAATACAGGCGCACACACACACACACAACTACTTATAAAGTAATCAATGCAGAGGATACGCACATGACAAGTTAACAACGAAACAGTATCAATCATGAACCCTGTCATCTCATAACACATAGTAGATCAAGATGAAGATCAAAATATTGCCACATTAATATCACTACTTGCTACCACACGTACACACTAAAAGCCAGAAAGAGGGAACTTGTCTTTGAAGCACAATATTAATCTGTGGTTAACAGAATAGGTGGCCAAAAAACACTGAAATCAAGAGTCAGAGTTGCTTCTGCATCTACAGACTGAGATACAGAGCAGGGCAAAGAGATGAGGCAAAGCACAGTGATAAGAGTTAGGGCCACATTCCCCTCTGACACGGGCATTTTTCCTGATAGTCTCCTTTCCCTCAGGCTTTAATATTTCGTTAAATAACAATCAATTTCTCCACTTCCACATACCAAATGGCAAGGCAAAAAAGGTGCACACACACACACACACACACACACCTGTTACCTAGCAGTACATTCTCTACAGAATTCACCAACCCCTCTAGCTTTAATTCTTATATAAGTCTTGTTATTGATGAATTCAATAGGTAGTCATGTAATAAGAGATAAGATAAGATTGTGATAAGATCATTATCATGTAATAACTCCAGACAGTCGGTGGGCTCTTGCATCACTCTGAAGGGAGTTATTCTCGGATAATAACTACAGAACATTATCTCTTCCTGTACACTGTAAAAAACGATTGTAATGGTTACTTGAAAAATGTGTGGAAACTCGTTGCCTCAAATGAGTTGAGTAACTATAACTTATCTTTTTAGATGTAAAGGGCATTTAACTTGAAAAAGATAAGTTATAGTTACTTAACTCATTTGAGGCAACAAGTTTCCACACATTTTTCAAGTAATCATTACAAATCGTTTTTTACAGTGTGCATATATGTGTGTGTATGATTGTCATTAAGGACATGTTACTGTATTATTACCATATTCTCAGAACTCAGTCTACAGCTGAATGATCTTTTGAATGGAAAGACGAGTCCTTCATCAAACAGCTGCTGAATCCGTTCAGCCACTAGGTGGAGCCAGACTCCATCATAGCCGTAGACTCTCCTGTCCGCTCCCAACATGAAGACCAGCTGCCTGCTCCAAAGGGACAAGGTGTCAGTCATGAAGAAACATGCACCAGTGTGAAGAAACAACAGTTTTGGCTTAAACACATTACAGTTGAACACAAAAAAAATGTCCTTTATGTTGATTGACAGTTTATACGATGGAAATGAAAGTCACATTTGAGAGCATAATTCATGGTCTGCATTATACAATATGTGGCAGCCAATAGATATTTTTGCCTGAAGGAGCTGGATTAACCATTAGAGTATAGTAATGAATAGCATCAGTACTTCTCACTCTCTCCAGGTTTATAAAATACCTCCACTGCTTGTTCCCAGAGAGATGGTAGCCATCAATCCGCCCAAAGACCTCCATCTTCACTGGGGAGGGAAGAAAGGATCTCTCCCATTCCTCCAACATACATAGTCTGTATACGAAGACGGTGTCATTAAGTCCTCCGATCCTCCACCTGAATCCATGACTCCCCTTCAACTCCACCTCCTCACCACGGTACTTATCCACCACAAAACCCACTGATTGTCAGACACACACACACACACGAACACACACACACACACACACACACACACACACACACAATCAATTATTTATATAGAATTTAGTGTGAGTGTGATTGATTGATTGATTAATTTTATTGACCAATCTTAATATAAAAAAAATATGAAACAACAAAACGGCATCATAAATCATACATAAAAATACATAGTCAGGGATAACACAATAAAGCCACAGGCTTCCATTGTGGCCCCTATGGAGCAGGAGACAAAGGTAGCAGCAGACCAGACAACACATTCAAATTACATAATACATAACAAATTACCAAATGCCTTAGATTAATGTCTGAGCCATGTTAAGGCCTGTTTAAAGGCCTGTTTATAACTGCCTGACTGATCTTCTAAGTGATTTAAGTAAACCAGGTAACTTGTTCCAAAGGGTAGTACCATACACAGCAAAGACTGCTATACCAAGTTCGTCCTTATTGTAGGTGGTACAAAATCGGATACGCTCAATGTTTGTGTACCGAATAAATGATGTTTATGATACATAGGTTGTGTACTGTAGGTAGGCCTTGTCCCCCACCCCATGGCCTACCTTGTGTTATGTAGTCAAACACAGAGAAATGATCCTTCATCTGTGACCGGCTACACACAAAAACACAGACAACATCAATTAATGAATACATCGGCTCATGACAATGAGTAATTGTAAAATACAGTACCTCTTTTGATTTATTCTAGCCATTATTATTCACAAGTTGAGTGTAGTCCTCTACATACCTCATGATTTCGTCAGGCTGTAACAACAAATAAATATGATGTATTAAAGTCAATTTTGCACTATATGGTACTGAAGCGTAAACAGCAACCTCGTTGGATTGTGTTGGCTCACGTGCAACGATGGGATGCTAGATTCAACAGCAGTGACTTGTTTTTGACAGTGATGACCCTTTAAAGATACAGAGCAGTTGTGCTTACCTTGTGTGACATTTTGCATTCGGTTTGTCATTCCTTGTGCACTTGGGCACTCGGGCACTTGGGTTTGCTGCAGCTTTGCCTGCCACTCTACACTGTAAAACCTGACAAGTTCAGTTAACTCATTTTAAGTGTCGTAACTCGTTGCCATAATTTATTTAAGTAAACTTACTTAAAAGAGACAGTAATCTGTACTTAAACCTTTTGAGTTTAAAGAACTCAACTAATTAATGTGCCAATAGCTTGTATGAACTGAGTACATTGTACTCAAACATTCAAAGTGTTCAAACTTAATTTAAATATTGTGTCTTTACTCATTCTAGTCAAGCTTTATTTACTCACTCTATCTGAGGCAGGTCATTGCCTGTCCTGGTTTAAGTTCTCTTAACTCAAAAGAAACATTTCACAGGAGACATGGATAAATACAAGCAGCTTTATTCATACAAATCCAAGTACAATCTGTATAAAATGCTGAAACATTTATAAATAATAAATAAATAAATAAATAAATTAATTAATTAATTAAAAAAAATCTGTGGTTTACAATCAATATGTAAGTTAAAAACAGCGGGTTTCAATTGTGACACTGAAGAGCATGGATAGACAGAAAAAAGGAATTCCATACTTTAAAAGTAGCATAGGAGGCCCGTGGTTCCATTGTACAGTCTGTTTGGGCCAGTAATCCTGTGTCCGATGACCGTCATGACAGGAGGGGGTGTATGTCTGCAGAAGTTCACAAAATATTCACAATAAGACTATGAGATAACAGAAATGTTCACAAATTTACTAACTTCATAGCAGTGCAATGAACAAATAAAGATTCTGTCCAAGGGTCATTTGGGGATCTAATTACTGCAAATCCACACAGAATGACTTAAAATGCATTTCAAACTGTAAACTTACATGCTCATGCTTGAAGGGAGAGTACTGCAGCAGCAGCATGTCTGGTGTGTCAGCTGCTTCCTTCAGGGGGAAAATATTGTCAGTAGAGCTACACAACAACAGCATCACTCTACTGCAAGTTTCTTACCTTAACAAAAAGTAAATGTAACTTTAACAAACCCATAAGCACTAGTTTAACTTACAGCATCAGGAAATGTAAAAAATTTACCTGAGGCTTTCCAAGGATATCTGAAGATGAAGCATCTAGTCAGCTCAGTGTCGCTTAAGGCTGTTTGAGTCTGTGAAGTGCAAAAATAAAAGCTAATCAGTCAGAATGTACACTTTTAGAAGTCCATGTCATTAGAAAAAATATACAGAGAAATGAATTGTATAGATTAGCGAAATTGTATAGTAAAGTTAGATATTATAGCCTACTGCAGCCTACCTAAACGCTGCACAGCCAGGTGTTCCAAAGAGGATGGGGGTGACCGCTGCAAGATGCAGAAATGGGGAGAGAGAAAAGGGTGACTAACTATGTAATCATATTTAGCATTGAAAACAAAAAGCCCATAACTTAATTACATGAATTAGTATGGACAGCTATTACGGTACAAAAGAAGAATTTGCTGCCATATAGCCCACAACTAGGCTACAACTGGGATAGACTATTGAAATATGGAAAATTAATTCCTAATAGTAAAATGGGTATTTCAATTCAGCAGTAGCATGATAAACCTCTCATACTGTTAGCCAGTCAAAACGTTAGCCACATGAATGCCACAAAACTTAGCCACATGGCAACAGATAAAAATATATGACACATTAATATAAACATTGCCTGTGTAATGTTATTATTTTAAGCATACATCTATTGTAATTTTGAAGAAGTTTGGTCTGTAAGTTAGCACAAGCACCTTTGAAAATAACAGAGTTGGCAATAGCAAGCATATCTGCAAAAGCATTAGCAATATTTTGCAAAACCCCTTGACATGTTCTTTTTTTTTTTTTTTTTACAAAGTTCCTGTTTTGTGATTGAAGAGAAACAGGCATTTTTTTTACAATCACTCAGAGTTTTATGTTAATACTCACCATTCAAGCAGCCAGCATGAACACTTCTCTCCTAGGTGCAGTGCAGTCACTTCTGTTAACGGCTCCCTTTCAGTGTTCCCGGTAAAAACGTTTGAAATGCGCTAGCAAGTTGTAGCTAACCTCAGCTACAGACCTCACACTTCAACTAGCAGAGAGAGGCGCTTTGCAAATGACCTCTAACATAGCCTTACCTACAAAAAGTCATCGTTTTCAAACAACATACTATGTTTGTTACCAAATTTTAAAACATGGAGTTAAATTAACCCTATAATAATGAAGAAAAACACAAGTAAAAGACTGTTTGTGGAAAAATGTCCGCCATGTTGAATGATTTGAATGCAGTGATTTGATTGGCTGGTGCCTGTTTGTGATGCTTCAGTACTCAAAACAACCAAGTACGCAGCAAGAGGCTACTCAAAACAACTGAGTTTAACCACTTTTGAGTTCAACTGAATTATTTGATATGAGTCTAACCAACTTTTGACAAGTTTTAAGTAATCTCAGCTCATTTTACTCATTGAACAATACTGTCAGGTTTTACAGTGTATGCAACAAAGTTCAGGTGCACTACAACATGTCTCACTGTCAGTATGATGACACCACAAGGAAAAATGTTGCAGTATATCAACAAAATCTTTTTTGCCTTTGTGATGATGTGCCTTTGCTACTAGACGATACGCCAAACTACCCTGAATTCCCCATCAAGCTATGAACCTGTTCCTTTCACTCACTTGTATCCATTTAATGAATGTAATGTGAGCAGGATTATGCCTTCTATGTGTGTCTACGTTTTCTTTTTCATCATTGCCATTGTCCCTTCCAGACCAGAGCTGATGAGTAGATGAGGAATGTGGTTCACGTTTTAAAGACTGGTCTCCTGTACATTGGTTTCAAAAACTTTGACCTTTTGCATCGTTTAGATGGATCCATACATGTGAGAGACAGAAGAAGAGAGACAGGAGGGAAGGCAGGGGAGTGTGTGTGTGTGTGTGTGTGTGTGTGTGTGTGTGTGTGTGTGTGTGTGAGAGAGAGAGAGATAACCATCAACCCCCAAACATTCAACAAAAAAAGAGTGGTGAGCATCTATTCAACATCCTCTTGAATCTACCTTAAGTAACAATCAAATCAACTTTTTCATCTAGTAAGCAAAGTTAAGGCTAACTACCTTGCTAAACAACTAGCCACATAGCCAACGGTCAGTGGCAGTTGAAGAAATGGATACATTGTCTGCTGCCTCCTGCACTGTAGTACCCCTCCCCCACCCTCTAATGTATCCAGCTACAGTTAAGAGTGCAAAGGAGAAAAAGAAATTTAAGCACAACTTTCTCAGGGAAAATCCAGAGACTGTATGGTCTGATACCACTGAAACAGGAGGCAGGCCTACTACCACCAACCTGATCTTGTACACAGAGGACTGTGAAGCATGGCATAAAGCCATTTGCAAGCATTATAAACATTTCAAAAAACAAGGAATATGTAATGGAAGGCAGCTACGGATTCACAAAGAAGGGGATATTGAGAACACTTTCCTCACTGTTAACTTGTACCAAAATGGAACCATCATGTTTCAAGGGAGCGAGGCAAGCCTTAGCTCTGTTCAGCAAGACATGACCACCATACAAGCGCTGGCAGAGACAGAGAAAGGCCTGCAAGAGACACACAGACAGCCTGACGCAGGCACCACACAGAACACAGAGGAGGAGGAGGAGGAGGAGGAGCCTTATACTGGTGACTACATTTCCCAGCTAGAGCAACATGTAAACCTCTTAAAAAACAACCTGTCCCTACAAGAAGTGGAACTGGTTCAGCTCAAAAAACAACTGCAGTTCACCAACCAGCAACTAGAGGAACAAATCCATCACCTAAAACAGGACTTTACCGCTGGAGTGAAGGAGCTGAGAGGACATATTAGGGACCTGCAGCAGGACAGAGAGGCCCTAAAAAGGAGCTTCAGGACATCAGAGAGGAGCTGAGGTCGGAGAGGAGCAGAGGTGAGAGTACACCGCATCTCAACACTCCAGCCACCCCAGTCACACCAGTCTCTACAGAGCTCCCCCTAGAGGCAGCCAGACCACCATCCACCACACAGGCAGACGCTCCTGAGCCCCACCACACCAACCAAGGCCAACCTACTCCAGCTATGGATGCAGAGGTAGTCATTCTCATTGACTCCAATGGAAAATTCTTAAATGAAGAGCAACTATTTCCAGGACAAAAAACCGCAAAACTCTGGTGCCCGAGAACAGCTGATGTATTTCAACTGTTGGATAAAGGAAATATGGGTAATCCAAGCCACGTAATCATCCATGTGGGGACAAATGACTTACGTGCACAGCAACAACATGTCGCAGAGTCTATTGTCAGAGTGGCAACAAAGGCAACAAAAACCTTTCCCACATCTAAAATAATCATATCTACCATCCTGCCTCGGACTGATTTCCACCCAGACACCATCACAAAGGTGAATGCAGCCATCTCCCGAGGATGTGCCCTCATTCCAAATGTACACCTGGCACATCACCCAACGCTTGGTCTACACAGTTTGTACGACCATGTTCACCTCCGAAAAGACACCATCAGAGTCTTCACCAAAACTCTGAAAGATGTCGCCCTTGGTCGGAGTCCAGGCAGACAAAGCACCACAGCACCTCGCCACAGCAGGCCATACCCCCCTGAGCCACATCACATGCATCACCCTGCCCCCAGGATCCACGGAGAGAGGCATCAGCACCCCACAGCCGGTGACCCCGCACATCAACAGCCAACACCTCTGAGACCAGCTACCCAACACTCCACGTCCTTGAGGCACCGCCATGCTCCATGGTCAAGAGGACCTCGTAATCCAGCCCAACAGCGATACCCAGGACCCCGGAGACCCCCACCCCCGCAGAGGCACCCTGAGCGCCAGCAAAGGAGCCCTCTGCCTCCACATCAACATCCCTCAAGCCACCCCCAACGTCACCTGCCTGAGAACCACCAGAACCCACCAGCACCTGGCCACCCAGGTAATTTCCACAGGCCAAGGAGACCAGCAGCTGAGGACAGCCCCCAGGCAGACAGGCCTCACAACACACAGGTACCCCATAGGCCAGAACAGGAGCAGCGTAGTTATGCAGCAGTGTTAAAAGACACAACCAACACCAGCAGCTCTCAGCTAGGGAGAGATCAAGGACCTGCTAAATATTATCTGTGCACGGCTGATGGACCAGTCATGAAAAAAGAAAAGAAAAAAAAAGAAAAAAAAAAAAAAAAACTTTGTTATACTATGTTATCTATTACATGACAATGCAAATGTTCAATGATTTTATGCTACTATAACTAACTAAAAGAAAATAGGTTCATACTGGAGGTTCAAGAAGCTTGTTAAAATTTGTTAGGATCTTTGCTGATACATTACTAGTATGATGAAATCTTTAACGGTTACTGTATGGAATATTCAAGGCATTTTTTCATCCAGTTTTGGTTGTAAAACTAAAACCTTTGAATTTACGAAAAACATCAAAAATATGGACATAATAATCCTGCAAGAGACATGGCGCAGGACTGATGAGGTGACTCTCTGCCCCACAGGTTACTGTGAAATAGCCATTTCTTCTAGAAAACACACCAAAGTCACACGTGGAAGAGATTCAGGGGGCATAATTATTTGGCTTAAGCTAGAAATAGCGAAGTACATTTCAACAATTAAGAAAGAAAAATCACATATCTGGCTTAAAATCGACAAGAGATTGACACAGACAGAAAATGACATATTTCTCTGTGCACTCTACATCCCTCCCTCTGAATCCCCATACTATGAGGAGGAAATCTTTGATACCCTCCACACTCAGACTAACCACTTCCAAGCCCAGGGAAAAGTGTTGATTTGTGGAGATTTAAATGCCAGAACAGGAGCCCTTACCGATTATAATATAGATGATGGAAACAGTCACATATTTGGCCACAACTATCCTCAAGACATTAATTTTGCCCGCAATAATTTTGACAAATCTGTAAACAAAAATGGAAAATTACTCATAGATCTCTGTAAAAGCCTTGGTCTTTATCTGGTCAATGGTAGGGTGCGAGGAGACTCGCTGGGGAGGTATACATATAGCTCATCTCTTGGCTGTTCGACAGTTGACTACATGCTTACAGACCTTGATCCATTCTGCTTCGAAGCATTCACGGTCAAGCCTCTAACACCCCTGTCGGACCACAGCCAAATTACTGCTTACCTGAAATATACAGAAACAACCCACCTATATACAAGGCCCAGTAAGCTGTATAATACCAAAAAGACCTACAGATGGGCCCATAACAGCAATGATGAATATTTAAAAGCCATGTGCCAACCCAAAGTACATTCCCTTATTGAATCATTTCTATTGACCTCCCACACACCCAATAAAGAAGGTGTAAACCAAGCAGTTGAGAGCCTAAACAACATATTCCATTACCTGGCCACCATTTCAAAACTCAAAACTAACGCTAAAACTCACAAAAATAAACATGACAATGAAAAATGGTTCGATCTGGACTGTAAAGCAATGAGAAATAAAGTAAGGCTTTTGTCAAACCAAAAACACAGAAATCCCAACAACACTGACATCCGCCTTAACTACTATAAAGAACTCAAGAAATACAAAAACACACTCAGAATAAAGAGGGAACAGTTCACCAAAAATCAATTAGAATCAATCGAAGAATCACTAAATTCTAACAATTTCTGGAACAATTGGAACGCATTAACTAAAAAGTCACATGGGGAACTTGCCATACAAAACGGAGAGATATGGACAAGCCACTTTAAAAACCTCTACGGAAAACATGTCATGACCCCAGAACAAACCATTATTTACAATAAAATGATTGATATGGAAAACACCATCGCTAAATTCCAAAACCCATTAGACTACCCAATTACAGAAAACGAATTGACTGAAAAAATTAAAAATCTATACCCAAAAAAAGCAAGTGGGCCTGATGGCATCATCAATGAAATGCTTAAAAATGCAAGCCTCAGCCTCCGATTGGCTATTTTAAAACTATTTAACTTTGTTCTGAGTGTGGGATACTTCCCAGATATCTGGAATAAAGGTCTTATAACACCCCTTCTTAAGAGTGGAGATAATTTAGACCCCAACAACTACAGAGGCATCTGTGTAAGCAGTAACCTGGGGAAGTTATTTTGTAGTATTTTGAACAGTAGAATTTTAAACTTCCTTATCGAGCATGATGCCTTAAGTAGAAGCCAAATTGGATTTTTACCAAATTGTAGAACCTCAGACCATGTTTTCACCCTACAAACCTTAATTAATAAATATGTCAACCAAAATAGAACAAAAATATTTGCCTGCTTTGTCGACTTTCATAAGGCCTTTGATTCAATTTGGCATGATGGCCTGTTCTATAAACTCATTGAAACTGGTGTGGGGGGAAAGCTATAATATAATAAAAACAATGTACTCAAATAATGAATGTTCAATTAAAATTGGAAACAAACAAACAGAATACTTCACTCAAGACAGGGGTGTGCGACAGGGCTGCCCACTATCACCCACCCTCTTCAACATATATATTAATGAATTGGCCAAAAATCTAGAACAGTCAGCAGCACCTGGGCTCTCATTAAATGATAGCGAAATCAAATTCCTGCTTTTCGCAGATGACCTCCTTTTGCTTTGTCCCACAGAGGCCAGCCTACAGCAACAGCTGAATGTCCTGCACACTTTCTGTCAGACTTGGGCTCTGACCATTAACCCACAAAAAACAAAAATACTAACATTTCAGAAAAGATCTAGATGTCTGGGAAGAAAATTCACAATTGGCACAAATACTATTGAACACGTAAAAAACTATACTTACCTAGGACTAAAAGTCAGCTCAACCGGCAATTTCAACTTGGCGGTGAATGAGTTAAAAGAGAAAGCAAGAAGGGCTTTTTATGCAATCAAAAAATCAATCCAAATTGATATACCTATTCGAATCTGGCTCAAAATTTTTAAATCAGTCATTGAACCCATTGCACTGTATGGCAGCGAAGTGTGGGGTCCTCTTATGCAAAATGGATTCGAAAAATGGGACAAACACCCAGTGGAAACCCTGCATGCTGAGTTTTGTAAGAGCATCCTGAGGGTGCAGAGGAATACACCCAACAACGCATGCAGGGCTGAATTAGGACAATATCCGCTCTTGATCAACATAGAAAAAAGAGCCATGAAATTCTTCAGACACCTGAAATCAAGTGACCCCAAATCTTTTTGCTACCAAGCCCTGAAAAGTCAAGAGATAAGCACAAAAGCAAGCCCCCTCATCCAGCTGGTCTTGAGGCTCACACAAACAAACCAGACAAACATAACTAACTCCCAGCCTCATGACTTTGTCACCATTGCCCAACAAATTCGACCAAACCAAGTTATTAACACAGAAAAACAAAACTACTTATCATATTGGACCGAAACAACAAAGAACCAAAGTAAGCTTCAATGCTATTTGGCCCTAAATAGAAAGTACACAACAGCAGACTACCTCTCCACAGTTAAAAACACTAAACATAGAAAAACGCTGACCAGATACAGACTAAGCAGCCATAGCTTGGCTATAGAAAAGGGCAGACATAGACAGACCTGGCTACCTAGAGACGAAAGGCTTTGCACAAAATGTAACCAAGGCACTGTAGAAACTGAACTTCACTTCTTAAGTGAATGTAGTCAGTGGGGAGAGATTCGTAACCAATTCTTTCCTGAATTCGGAAACATATATCCTGACTTCCCAAAACTGGAAGAGAACAAGTTACTAAGAATTCTACTAGGCGAAGAAGAAGAGAGCGCAAGAGTTGCAGCCAGGTATGTAGATGCCTGCCATAGAGAGAGAGAGAGTCACCTCATGAGTGAAACATAAACAATCACAAACACAGATACTTACCATACTTATGTACTTAACCACACACACATCTGCACACACACACACACACACACACACACACACACACACACAAATGCACACACATGCATAAACACAGTGTTCTACGACTCATTGT
Organism: Sardinella longiceps; assembly: GCA_027497455.2. Classification (NCBI taxonomy): domain Eukaryota; kingdom Metazoa; phylum Chordata; class Actinopteri; order Clupeiformes; family Clupeidae; genus Sardinella; species Sardinella longiceps. Next base: position 98 of record JAODXP020005602.1, on the reverse strand, counting down.
ATTATGTCTTTGTTAACTTTTGTGTTCTACACACCACTTGTACTTGATACAAATGGAAATGCTTTGGCAATGCAATGTATATTTTTGTCATGCCAATA
>JAODXP020005594.1:17500-32500 GCA_027497455.2 Sardinella longiceps | reverse complement strand
GAGAGAGAAAGAGAAAGAGCAAAAAAAAAAGAGAGGAGAAGAGGAGAAGGAGGAGAAAGGGAGAGAATAGAAAGTGAAGAAATAAGTGGAGGAGAGGACAGAAGAGGAGAGGGAGAGAAGAGGCGGAGAGGAGAGGAGGAGGAGGAGAGGAGAGGAGGAGAGTAGGACAGAAGAGGAGAGGAGGAGAGTAGGACAGAAGAGGAGGGAGAGAGGAGGAGGAGAGGAGGAGGAGGAGAGTAGAGAAGAGGAGAGGGAGAGAAGAGAAGAGAAGAGGAGAGAAGAGGAGAGGGAGAGAAGAGGAGGAGAGGAGGAGAGTAAGACGAGGGGTGGCAGAGTAGAGAGAAGAGGAGAGGAGAGGAGAGAAGAGGAGAGGAGAGGAGAGATGAGGAGAGGAGAGGAGAGGAGAGAAGAGGAGGAGAGTAGAGAAGAGGAGAGGGAGAGGAGAGGAGAGAAGAGGAGGAGAGTAAGACGAGGGGTGGCAGAGTAGAGAGAAGAGGAGGAGACAAAAAGGCAAAAAGAGGAGAGACCAAAGGAAGAGAGAGAGAGAAGAGGAAGAGGTGTAAAAGCAAAAAAAATAAGTAAGAGAGGAGAAGAGGAGGAGGAGGATAAAGAGAGGAGAGAATGAGAGAGGGAGAGAAGGAGCAGAGGGGTAGGAGGAGAGGAGAGAGGGAGAGAGAGAAGAAGAAGTTAGAGGGGTGGCATAGAAGAGAGAAGAGGATGAGAGAAGAGGAAGAGACAAGGGTCATTCCAAGTGAAATCAACCAGTAGGCTACAGTGGCTGGAAGGTCACCCCCTCTGAAAAATATGAGTTTTGTAATTCCAGGGAAATTACATAGTGCATGAAAGTATCAAAAAGTTGGTAGCACTTTATAATAGGGGTCCTCTATAAATGGTTATTAAATAGATTATTAACATCAGGTAGATTTTAATTGAAAAGTTAGTGGTTTCAATCAATGAGATGAATAAATTCCATCAAGTTTTACCAATTTTTAATTTAGCCACAACAAACTGTAAACTAACTGTTAGCTTACTAACTTACTAACTATGTCTGTTAATTACTGTTACGTAACTGTTAACTGTTATCAATTAACAGTTAAATAACTAATTACTGATGTTAATAAGCTATTTAATAACCATTTATAGAGGACCCTTATTATAAAGTGCTACCAAAAGTTTTATCAAAGTAAAATTTTTGTGCACAAATATCTGACAGAAGAACTAAAATCTGTTATAGTTGCTCAGACATTGAGCCTGTTGCTAGGCTGTTGCTATGGCGGACATGGCGGTTGCTATGCTGGTTGCTACATTAATCATGTCGGCTGCTATGTTCATTGCTAGATCATCATTGTTGGAGTGACACACGTGCGTATACACATACACGCACATATACACACGCATACATACATATCGTCATCGGAGGTGTAGTGTCATTGCTGGGTCATCATTAGGAGTGAGTGTTCCTAAGACATTACAAGGGTGTTGGAAACTGTTGCTAAACTTATGCATGATGAATGCCAAATAGTAAGTCTAGGCTAATATCTGCAAAACTACAGCCCTTTGAAATTACAAGTCATTGCGTTATGGTGAACAAGCCTTTTGTTCGACTTCCAACATTTCTGACTCTATGTGTGTATGGCTCTGGTATTGGTGGTCCTCTCTGTAGGAGAGTGTAAACGCACGTGTGCGTGCACACACACACACACACACACACACACACACACACACACACACACACACACACACACACGCGCGCACGCACACACACGCACGCACACACACACAGAAGGAAGTAGATAAAGTAATAAGCCAGTTGCAGTAGGCCTAGTATTAGTAGGAAAGGTCAGCAACACACACACACACACACACACACACACACACACACACACAGACAGACAGACAGACAGACAGACAGAAGGGGGTAGATAAAGGTATAAGCCAGTTGCAGTAGTATCAGTAGGAGGGTGTAAAAGGCGTGCACACACACGCGCACACACACACACACACACACACACACACACACACACACACACTTGTCAACTCGTCTTTATTTTGGTAAAGACTACTTCTCCACCTCTGGGCCATTTCTCTCTCTGACTCACAAGACTAAGCTTAGTCACACACACACACACACACACACACACACACACACACACACACTTTTGCAGAACCTGAAACTTCGGAATGAACATGTGAAATCTCTCTCTCTCTCTCTCTCTCTCTCTCTCTCTCACACACACACACACACACACACACACACACACACACACACACACACACTCACACTCATCTGAGGGAGCCTGACGTTCTGACTCATTCTCGTTTTGACAAACACACACACGCGCAGCTGAACTCTGACCTTATGGTGTGTCCCCAATTCCCCATGATCGCACAAAGGTCAGTTATGTCCGACAAGACTAATAAATAAATACACAACTCCTCTTCTGGGTGATATGGATATGCTATGGTGTGTGTGTGTGTGTGTGTGTGTGTGTGTATGTGTGTGTGTGTGTGTGTGTATGTGTGTGTGTGTGTGTGTGTGTGTGTGTGTGTGTGTGTGTGTGTGTGTGTGTGTGTGTGTGTGTGTGTGTGTGTGTGTGTGAGAGAATGCTACCTTCAGCCCCAGAGCAAGTTTGGATCGTAACTGTTTAGGCTACATTTTGCACAAATTACCATATTAGTGAAAGGCAGCAGAAGATTCTAACGTTAATCCCGATATTAACGTCAAGTCAAAACTCTCGGTCAGTTTGGGAGACGAATTGAAATGTCTTTTCGATCTCAACCACGCAGGGTTGTCATTGCGCAGTAAGTTACTTGCTTACGTTATCTGCAATCTTCCTGCGTCAGTCCAAACGACTGCATTTTTCCAAGGTAACGTTAGTTCATACCTGTGCAATCGATAGAGAATGTGCACCGCTAAGAGCAAATCTTCAATTATTTCACGTTTAAATATTGGCTAAACATCTTTGCAGCAGTTGTCATCAAGGATTAATATGACAAAGTTAACTTATTCTGACGGTGCAACAATGCAGCCTGCCTGTCGTTACGTTACGTGGCGTGTAGAATACTGATAACGTTTTATCGCCCAACAAAAGACACATCGAAAGGAAAACACCCAAGCGATACTTACCGTGTGCAAACTGACGCTAGTTCTGTTTCATAAAAGTCTCTGAAAAACGAGCTACATTCCTTCACTTGTCAGACTCGGTGGATGACAGACAGACGAGTGAATGTTTGCCCTTTCCAAACAACTTCTGTTATTCTACTTTTCCTCTACGGCAGAGCGCTCGTCTCAAGCCCAGCTCCGCCTCTCTCTACTGCCATCTGCTGGCGTGGAGGATCTCGTAAGGAATTTAGATGAGGCTTTAATTATTAGTTAGTTTAGTCAAGTTTGTCTGGTTTAGTTTAGTTTAGTTTAGTTTTCGTTTATTTCAGTTTAGCTTTAGGCAGGCAGCCTGTTGCAGGCTGTTGCAGGCCGAGCCTACTTGCTTTCCGTTCACGATTTTGGAAGGGTTACACACACTTACACACTCATACACACACTTTAATACTTTAATGTAATGTAATGTGGGTAGATAAATGAAAAAATAAATACATTCATATCAATATGGGTAAAAAAAATATATTTTTGTAAATTGTAAATGTGTCTGTGTGTGTGTAGGGGGGGGGGGCTACTGAGGGTTGATTTCAGCTAGGTGAGAGATGAGTGACTGTTTATCACTCCATCTGTCTCCATGGTAACTCTGAGCAGTGGGGTTATCTCTCTCTCTCTCTCTCTCTCTCTCTCTCTCTCTCTCTCTCTCTCTCTCTCTCTCTCTCTCTCTCTCTCTCTCTCTCTCTCTTTGTGGTTAACACTGCTAAATGTTAAGGGCCAATAATCCTCCTCTCTCTCTCTCTCTCTCTCTCACACACACACACACACACACACACACACACACACACACACACACACACACACACACACAAACACACACATGTGGGCTAGAGACGTCCCACTACGATGTGTGTGTGTGTGTGTGTGTGTGTGTGTGTGTGTGTGTGTGTGTGTGTGTGTGTGTGTGTGTGTGTGTTAGATATGTATTTAAGTGTCAGAAAAAGCTTGAGGTTGGAAACTTCAGTAGGCCCTGCCCATACAGACACGTAAGAAACTCATCTGCACAAGAACTTTAATTTTTGACTCTGTTTATCACTCCATCTGTCACCATGGTAACTCAGAGGCTAATCTCTCTGTGGTCATCACTGCTAAATGTTAAAGGAAAAAGCCGGTGTGATTCTGTCTTAAAGTGCCCGATTGACTGCAATGTTAAACCTGTGTGTAGCCAATCGGTTAACTAGCCGTATTCCTGAGAGGAGGGGTCAGGTGCAAGTGAACTATGTGTGACAAGTCCGTGCTCCGATCATTATTTACCATATTTTAAGACAGAATCACACCGGCTTTCTCCTTTAAAGGCAAATAGTCCTCCCTCTCTCTCTCTCTCTCTCTATTTCTTTCTGTCTGTGTGTGTGTGTGTGTGTGTGTGTGTGAGAGAGAGAGAGAGAGAGAGGGAGAGAGTAGAGAGAGAGAGAGAGAGAGAGAGAGAGAGAGAGAGAGAGAGAGAGAGAGAGAGAGAGAGAGAGAGAGAGAGAGAGAGAGGCATCCCATGCCAGAACTACCTATACACACACAACCCTCCCTAGAACAGCAAAAGTTGACCATTGCAGGGGGTTGGGGGGAATTTACAAATTTGTGTGTGTGTGTGTGTGTGTGTGTGTGTGTGTGTGTGTGTGTGTGTGTGTGTGTGTGTGTTTGTGTGTGTGTGCGTGTGTGTGTTTGTGTTTGTGTGTGTGTGTGTTTGTGTGTTCAGCTCTCCCCTGTTAGATATACATCTAAGTGTCAGAAAAAACTTGAGATTGGAAACTTCAGTAGGCCATACAGACACGTAAGAAACTCATCTGCACAAGAACCTTTATTTTTGACTGTTTATCACTCCATCTGTCACCATGGTAACTCAGAGGGCTAATCTCTCTGTGGTCATCACTGCTAAATGTTAGTCAAACACTTCTTTTCTCTCTCTCTGTTAAGGCCTGGCTCAAGGGCCTTGGACAAAGGATGACGACACGATAGCAAACTTTTAAGAAATGTATTAAATAAAGAAATAATTTAATACAGTCATCAATGAATATCAGTATGTCGGCAGGGGTGCATGTTGCGAGTGTAAGTGATGAATTGTGAGTGTGAATGTGTGAATGCAAAAACGAAAGAAAACACGCAGCTCTCTCAAAATGTGCCAACACGCAGCCCAGCTCTCCCCAATGGATGCCCCCAGACCCATTATATATGCCAGCTGATTAGGATAGCATTGGCCACTGCACCTCTCCTGTTTTATTTTGTTTGTCCACTAGGTGGCAATCTAACTTAATTGGGGTTCAGGCCAATATAGTGGGGAAACAAACGTCCAGGTGACAGGTGTTGCCTGACGGAGGGGAGCACACACAGTTTTTGACCGCTACGCATGCTTAAATGTTACCACGCTGAACGCTGTATGTATTTGCTATGGATTGTATTGGACTCTATGCACGAAGGATGGATTATTGACTTGGTGTGGTGCAATAAATACACCGTCATTCATACGTAAGGCTCATCTCATTTTATACGCATTTACAGTGGCTAAAGTTAACCAAAGCGTGTCAATTAGGTGCTTGTCTTGTAACCCCTCAGGGGCTTCAAGTATAGCCTTAGCCTCTTCAGTCATCATCATTATACATACAGAACAGTAAACATTGTCATCTGCAAAAATACTTTATTGATTTTACTTTTACATGTGTCTTATTGTTACAAATTCAATACAAAAAATATATTCAAAGCATCAGAAAAAAATATTTAGATTATGCAGGAAGTAAGGCTGTTCTTTTTTGTTGTCTGTTTTGTTTTGTTTTACCAAGATCACACAGCGGAATATAAGAAATCAGTCACACCCCACCCAACCCCCACCCAACCTCATACACCATTCATCTGACTCAATGAGACATAAATGAAATAAAAAGAAAAAAATACAACGTACAATATTCAAAGCACCGTGACGCTGGTATTTTAAAACATATAAGAAACCCTGCACATTCTTTCTAACCTATTGAGCAAAATAGTCGGCAGTTGATAAGCAAGAATTGTAATTAAATTTCAAAAAGTAGATTCTGTAACCACAATTCAGACTCTTTTTTCAACAGCTCCATCAGACACAGCATCCTTCAAATAGAGTGGCGGCGATGGCCATGCACAGCAGAGGGAGGCGTGTTGAGTTCAGCCATCTCCACGTCATCATAGAGGTCTTCATCTCCACTCTGCTGCCCCTCTCTGTTCTGACGTCCAGAGGTCTGCTCTCCTCTTCTGCTCCTCAGCTTGAACCAGATCACAGCAGTGACCAGCGCCAGCAGCACACAGCCAATCAGTGGAGCATACGCTCTGTAGAAAAGAGAGTGCACACCTAATGGATCCAAGTACACAAGGCGGAGGGAACCCTCATAGCAGGTATGGGTAACATTACTTGATTTCTTCTTGAACAACTCTCCATAGACTCTCCATGTGTACAGCCCACTATCCTCTGCTGTGAGGTTGGAGATGATAAGAGAGTTATTAAAATATGATGTGGACACAGTCAATCTGCCCCTCAAATCCTCAGGCAGAGACACAGGTGCTTTGGCATAGTGAGAGTGAAAGTCTACAATCAGAACCTGTGGCTGGAGAACTCTCTGACGGTACCACTGTACCCCATACCATTTCCAATAGTCAATCATGTGTTCACTGATATCCAAAAGGACCTTCTGACCAGGAGAAAACATCACATCCAAAGGGGAGAGTTTGGTGCAAACATAGAGGTAAGTTTTATGTGCATCGAATATCCCTCTCCCTCTCTCTCTACATACATACATCCCAGAGTGTTGGAGTGACACAGAGGGAATGATGAGGGAGTAGTCCCCAGTCTGGCTGCAGTTTAACATATACATAACTTCCTGTGGGTGGGTCTGATTATACATCACTTCCTGTGGGTGGGTCTGATTAATGATGATTTGGCCAAACCCAGTGAAAGTGTGCCAGTCCATTTGTTCAGGCAGCTCTTCTTCTGCAATGCATGAAAGACTCACATTCTCCTTTTCATGAGTAAAAACATAAGTGCTCAGACGTAGACCCCTATACTTATATCTTTGGCACTGAGCTCCTCTCCATACTGTACAGTAGAACCCAGAGTAAAAGTCACGGTCTCTAACCCTAGACAGTGTGATTGAAGTTGTGTTGAGATCCACCTGCAGTCGGCCCTTCAGATCCTCCACCAGTGGCTCCAGTGAGGAGTTGGTGTCCAGGACCTGAATGTAGTTCTCTAGCTCTAAGTCATATCTGTACAGCTGCAGGCTGCTCCCGTGTCCCAGAGGAGAATCCAGACTGCACAGTTCAACACTGACACCATAGCTCACCATATGACCAGGAGGCTCATGACCCTCTGCACAGACAGTGAGACTGTAGTTTCTGTGTATTGTGATGTTTCCTCCTCTCACACTTTCAACCCTGTAGTCTCCACTATGAGACATGGTGAGCTTGGACATTTGAAAATAGGAAACAGAAGATTTATTAACACACTTGACCTGATATCCGTGTGGCTGTGGTCTCTCTGGCTGTGAGCAGTTCATCAGAAGCAGCTGATCTCCATCTCCAGCAACCCTGTACAGCACATAGTCATCCACTCTGGAGAACCCGTGATAATTTCTAACCTCCCCTCCTACATGTCCAAACATGAGTGTAGAATCTGGACTGAGTGTGGACCCCAGTGCTGAAAAGCAGCAGGAGAAATCCACTCACACACACGACTGACTGCATTCTGTGCTCCGTGTTTGTCTGAGGTCTAATCTCTGTGTGTCTCTGCTTTTGACCAGGTAGAACATGACAACTCTGACAACCTCCTCCTGTCTTCTCTTTACCGGAACTGACGCATTTGTGTGGTGTGTGTGTCTGTCTGTCTGTGTTTTGAAGTCTTTGAAGTTTGTGGTCAGATCTAACGTGAAGATATTCAAGGTGTGTATGTGTGTGTCTATCGGTCTGTAGAAGTGTGTGTGTGTGTGTGTGTGTGTGTGTGTGTGTGTGTGTGTGTGTGTGTGTGTGTGTGTGTGTGTGTGTGTGTGTGTGTGTGTGTGTGAGCGTACATGCATATTTCTACATCTGCATATTTCAAATGTTTCTGTGTATAGATGTGAGTGTGTGTGCTTGCAAGTACAGTATGTGTGTAATTGTGCTTGGTTGTGTTTGTGTGTGTGTGTGTGAGTGTGTGTGTGTGTCTGAATGTGTGTGTAATTTTGCTTAGTTGCGTGTGTGTGTGTGTGTGTGTGTGTATGTGTGTGTCTGCATGTGTGTGTAATTTTGCTTGGTTGTGTGTGTGTGTGTGTGTGTGTGTGTGTGTGTGTGTGTGTGTGTGCGCCTGCATGTGTATGTAATTGTGCTTGGTTGTGTGTGTGTGTGTGTGTGTGTGTGTGTGCCTGCATGTGTATATAATTGTGCTGTGTGTGTGTGTGTGTGTGTGTGTGTGTGTGTGTGTGTGTGTGTGTGTGTGTGTGTGTGTGTGTGTGTGCGCACTGAGGGTGTCAGATGAGTGACTGTTTATCACTCCATCTGTCACCATGGTAACTCTGAGCAGTGGGGCTATCTCTCTCTCTGTGGTTTAGTAGTCTCTGCTAAATGTTAAAGGCCAATACTCCCCCCCCCTCTCGCTCTCTTTCTTTATGTGTGTATGAGAGAGAGAGAGTGAGACAGAGAGAGAGAGAGAGAGAGAGAGAGAGAGAGAGAGAGAAGAGAGAGAGGTTGAAACAGAGGAGCACTTTCTACTTCACTGTCAAAAATATAATCAGATTAGAGAGTCCCTTTTCCCTAAACTGCAACACGACATTCCATGCTTTGCAAGTCTCCAAGACAGAGACAAAATGGCCATACTACTTGGTGAAGGCCCTTCTGCTGCTTTAGCAGCACAATATATACTGTAATGCAGTGTCATAATCTAAGGGACTCTTCTGTAATCAACATGTGTGTACATACATGCACACACTCTTATGTGCGCACACACACACACACACACACTCCTGTCTTACTACACATATCTGGATAAGTAGTACTGTATTCTTGTTCTTTGTAATCTGGTACTCTTAGTGTTATATCTACTTGTATGTCATTGCTTTGGCAACACTGTATTTGAGCAGTCATGCTAAAGCCCCATTTGAATTTCAATTTGAATTTGAGAGAGAGAGAACGAGACCCACACACAGAGGATCACACCATCCCATGCCAGAACTACCTATACCAGTGGTTTTCAAAGTGGGGGCCGGGGCCCCTGGGGAGCTGTGAGGTGGTGCCAGGGGGCCGCGGGAAGATGGAGAAAAAAATAATACATGAAATTATTTTATTGAATTAAAAATAATTTAACAATATTCCCATCTGCGTATAACTGCATTATGATAATAATTCACATAAAACTTACAAATAATATTTTTAAACCACGCATCTCTTTCTAATTGCTTAGCATATCCATGTGTTGAAGTACCTCTGTTCGGATGGGGCCGCAGCGGAGTGACACAGCGGAGTGACAACGCTAATTAAACAGAAAGCCCCGCACGTCGTTTTCACACACTGTATGCTCCATCGCAAATTTTGGCTAAACGCATCGATGGTGAGCTTAAGCAAGTACTGCAGGAGACTGCGCAGGTGGTTAACTTTTAAAACTCTTCAAAAACTATTAAACTATTAAACTATTAAAACTCGACCCTAGAAGGACCAACTCTTTGGCATTCTGTGTGCCGAAATGGAAGCTCTGTTTAAAGAATTGCTGCTTCACTCAAATGTACACTGGCTTTCGCGAGGGGCAGTTTTGAACCGAGTAGGCCTATACAACGCATGTTACATATCAGGGGGCCTCAACTGAAAATGTACTGGTGTAGGGGGGCCTTGGCATGGTAAAGTTTGGGAACCCCTGACCTATACACACACACCAACATCCCCAGAACAGCAAGAGGTGACCGTGAATCATGACAGTGATGTTTCAGAGTGCCCCTCTCATACATGCAATGAAGCCGACATGCTTTCACTTTCAACAATGCTCGGACTTTATTTTTTCCCCTTCACTTTCTCAAGCGGTTCATTTCATTTGCTGGTTGATAGCAGGACTTTCATTTTACTGACAAAGTCATTTGATGATGAGAGAGACGGGCCGTTTGTTCAAATAGCCTATCTAGATCTGTAAACTGCTTGGGAACTCTCTCCGTTGCACCTCTGTCTCGCTACCTCTCAGTTCTACAATGCGCTAAACTTTATTTCTCTCCATTTACAGGAGATTTTACAACACTCACGGGTGTTCATGAGCCACTTTAGAAAGGCGATTGTTCAAGGGTTGTGCCTGAAGTTTGTTAAGGATTAGCTTTCTACTTAGTCGTCATCATTATGGTGGAAATAAGCATAGAAATTATTTAATGGCAGCAATAACATCCAGGTTCTGGCCACCTCTATTTTGAATGTCCCTTTGGTCAGGGCGGACGTGCCTTCTACGCATGCGGGTTGTTTCAAGTGTCTGGCAAGTGTAAACACGCACATCTGATTTGGGCACTGTTGAAAGTAGATGTAAACACGCAATCAAAAAAATCAGATGTGAGCAGAAAATCGGAATTGGGCACATCTGATCTGCAGTGTAAACAGCCTAAGTGTCAGAAAAAGCTTGAGGTTGGAAACTTCAGTAGGCCCTGCCCATACAGACACGTAAGAAACTCATCTGCACAGGAACCTTTATTTCTGACTCTGTTTATCAATCCATCTGTCACCATGGTAACTCAGAGGGCTAATCTCTCTGCAAAATGTTAGTCAAACTCTCTCTCTCTCTCTCTCTCTCTCTCTCTCTCTCTCTCTCTCTCCTTCCCTCTCGTAGAATGACACAAATGGCAAAAACAACTTTGCCTCTGGGTTTACTGTAAATGGTTGAATGTCATGTTTGTCTTTTTTTATGAATCAATAGCCTACAGATTTTCATCTTCATAAAGACTATTTATTTAACTTTATTTATTTACATGTGTCTAATTGTTACACGTTTCAGTCATTTTTAAAAAGCATCAAAATGTTTAGATTAAAACAAAAAACATTTAGCTTAAAACAGGAAGTAAGTGTAAAAAAATCCCACATAAGATCTCCTCTCTAGACTAAACAATAACATCAACAATTTTGCTAAACACAATTTCTTAACACTTGTTGAGTTCAGACGCTGTGTTGAACAGCTCCATCAGACTATTTACATATGTTACAAATCATTTGATCATTTTTAAAAGCATCAGAATTTCTTTTTTATACTGGAAGTAACACTGGTATTTTAACACATATTAGGGGTGTACAAAAACTTTCTAAACTAAGCTAGAAAGCTGTTGCTATAACATGAGCAATTTTGCTTAACAAAACAATTTTACAAATATATTCTGTAACAAATTTGTTTTTTTTACATGTGTTAAGTTCAGACGCCGTTTTCAACACAGCAGAGGGAGGTGTGTTGAGTTCAGATGCTGTGTTCAGCAGCTCCATCAGACACAGCAGAGGGAGGCGTGTTGAGATCAGCCATCTCCACGTCATCATAGAGGTCTTCATCTCCACTCTGCTGCCCCTCTCTGCTCTGACGTCCAGAGGTCTGCTCTCCTCTTCTGCTCCTCAGCTTGAACCAGATCACAGCAGTGACCAGCCCCAGCAGCCCACAGCCTATCAGTGGAGCATACACTCTGTAGAAAGGAGAGTACACCCCTAATGGATCCTCCAAGTACACAAGTCGGAAGGAGCCTTCATAGCATAACAACACATTCTGCCTTCCATAGGCTCTCCATGTGTACAGCCCACTGTCCTCTGCTGTGGGGTTGGAGATGACCAGAGAGGAATTGGAACCTGATGTGGACATAGTCACTCTGCCCCTCAGATCCTCAGGCAGAGACACAGGTGGTCTGTAAATGTGAGAGTCATAGTCTTCAATCAGAACCTGTGGGTGGAGAACTCTCTGACGGTACCACTGTATCCCATAGCTAGACCAAGACTTCATGTGTTCAGTGATATCCAAAAGGAGGCTTTGACCAGGAGAATACGTCACATTCGAGGGGGAGAGTTTGGTGCAAATATAGAGGTTAGTGGAATTCAGAGTCTCTCTCCCCCAATCTGTACTACATTTATACTCTCCAGAATGTTGGAGTGACACAGAGGGAATGATGAGGGAGTAGTCCCCAGTCTGGCGGCCATCTAGCATGTACATCACTTCCTGTAGATAGGCCTTATTAAACATCACTTCCTGTGGGTGATTACTGACTCTGACATGCCCAGTGGGAGGTTTCCAGTCCACTTCATTAGGCAGCTCTCCTTTTGTAATGCAGGACAGAGTCACACTCTCCTCTTCATGAGCAAAAATATATCTTATTCAGGATCCTGTGGTTGTAACTGTGGCACTGAGCTCCTCTCCATACTGTACAGTAGAACCAATGGTCACGCTCCCTAACCCCAGACAGTGTGACTGAAGCTGTGTTGAGATCCACCTGCAGTCGGCCCTTCAGATCCTCCACCAGTGGCTCCAGTGAGGAGTTGCTGTCCAGGACCAGAATGTAGGTCTTTAGCCAGTGGTCATATCTGTACAGCTGCAGGCTGCTCCCGTGTCCCAGAGGAGAATCCAGACTGCACAGTTCAACACGGTCACCATATCTCACCATACGGATAGAAGTCTCATGACCCTCTGCACAGACAGTGAGATGGAAGTTTTTGTATTCTGTAATGTTTCCTCCTCTCCAGACTTCAGCCCTGTAGTCTCCACTATGAGACATGGTGAGCTTGGACATGTTAAAATAGATATCAGAAGAGTCGGTAACACCACATGACCTGATATCCGTGTGGCTGTGGCTGTGAGCAGTTGATCAGAGGTAGCAGATCTCAAAGCAGCAGGAGAAATCCACTCACACACACGACTGACTGCATTCTGTGCTCCGTGTTTGTTTGAAGTTGAGTCTGTGTATCTCTCTGCTTTTGGCCAGGCAGACCGTGAGAACTCTTCTCTGCTTTTGACCAGGCAGACCGTGAGAACTCTTACAAGCTCCTCCTGTCTTCTCTTTACAGGATTTGTGTGTGTGTGTTTTCTGAAGACTTTCCGTGGTTAGATCTAATGTGAAGATATTCACTGCGTGTGTGTGTCTATCTGTAAAATTGTGTGTGTGTGTGAGTGAGTGTGTGTGTGTGTGTGTGTGTGTGTGTGTGTGTGTGTGTGTTCTGAAGACTTTCCGTGGTCAGGATGTTCACTGTGTGTGTGTGTGTGTGTGTGTGTGTGTGTGTGTGTGTGTGTGTGTGTGTGTGTGTGTCTATCTGTATAATTGTGTGTGTGTTTGTGTGAGTGTGTGTGTGTGTGTGTGTGTGTGCGCTAAGTAACAGCATGATAATCGAAATAGATAACCTAAAAAAAAAATTCAAAGAAGCCCATTACCTCAACACACACGCACGCACACACACACACACACACACGCACGCCAGTGTCGCGCGGGTTGATCCAAACTGAGCGGATGACTGCGGGCGTCCACGGGTTTCCGCGGGCACGAGTCATCAAAAAAATATTAAATGTGGGCCGCGGTCGGTCGGGTCTAAAATAAAAGTTGACTACATTTTTGTAATTTATATTCAAAAAATTTAAAAAACAACAATATATTGCATATTTGATTGAATGACTGCATGGGGCGAAGATGCAGCGCGAGCTCAGTGTAGGAGAGAGAGAGATGGAAGCGGTAAGGGAGAAGCTGAAGTCTGGAGAGTGGAAGCTCCAGAAACACACAAACAGAGAGAGTAAAGTGTGGGAAACTTTTGCTGAGGTGACTAAAGACGATGGTAATAGTGCTGGCTTTGTCACGTGTGTAACTACCTCTTGTGATTCAATTTACAAATTTGATAGTCACAAAACTGGCACGACGAACATGGCCCGCAATAAGTGCACCACTGGTAAGGACCACACCTACCCAAGGCTCCGTGCGTTGGCAAGGAGGATTCTCTGCGTCCCAGCTTCAAGCGCAGCCATTGAGCGCACATTCAGCTCTGCAGGCCGTGTCATAGAAGTGATAAGAAATCGTCTTCACCCTGACACTGTCGATTCAATCTTATTTCTCCACAGCGCGCGTAAAGCAAAAAAAAAAAAGTAATGTAGCCTATGCCATTTACCTTATTATTATTTTGAATGCAGAATGCATTATGATTGAATGCAATTGAGCGCATTATGCTGCGTGCACTGTCATATTTTATGTTAATGTTCCGTGGGCTACTTGTTTATTTTGACCATTTCCATCTTGTAGCCTACCTTGCAGCTTGCACTTTCATGTTGTGTTAATGTTCTGGGCTACTTGCTTGTCATAACAGACGATTTGGCACCCTTCATCCTTCTTTACGTCCTTCTTTACGATATGCATTTTAAAATGATAAGCTATAAGCCTGACTTCTGCATGAATGGTGGATTTCTTTTTAAAATGTAGGCCTAGTTTAAATGCACCAGGTGAAATGCTGAACAATGCCATTGAGCTCCGTTTGTAGGCTATGCATACTCGGGTCATATATAAATTTTATGTTGCCAAAATGAGGCTATAAGGGCAGTCAAAAGCATAGATATTTTTTTAAACAAGCGGGTGGAAGCGGGTTTCGGACCTGAGTTCTACGATCCAAGTTTTGCGGTCCGAGTTGCGGTCGGTCTATTTGAGAACGTCGGTCGGGTGCGGTTGGTTCAAACGTGTACCCGCGCATCACTGACGCACGCACACACACACACACACACCGCCTGGGATATACTGTAGGCCTGCCGGCCCTAGACCTGATGTATTTTATCAGCAGTAGTAGTAGTACACAGTGTGTCCAGCAGGGGGTGCCAATGACCACAGAGTAGAATGATGACTCTATAGAGGCCTCAGGTGGAGACTGGAAGTCACATGAACACAAGACTTTAATGCTAATGTGTGTGTGTGTGTGTG
>JAODXP020005594.1:0-2500 GCA_027497455.2 Sardinella longiceps | reverse complement strand
TGAATCGACTAGACAGCTGTGGACTGTGGCTGAATGTGGTACGCATACTAGCTCAGAGATGGAGATAACGACAGACAGCTGTGAATGACCAAATGTCGTACAATGCAGACAGAGATGGAGCAAGCGCACAGTATTCAGCTGATGAAGTGACCAAATGTGGTAGCAAGTACAGACAGAGATGGAGAAACGACAGACAGCTGTGAATGACCAAATGTGGTACACATACAGACAGAGATGGCTAGACAATCCGACAGTACAGCTGCCCCCTGATTGACTCCGATGTCGAGCTACAATACTAGACAGAGATGGCAGAAACGACACGACAGCTGCTGAATGACCAAATGTGCGTACAATACAGACAGAGATGGAGACAACGATCAGACGGCTGCTGAATGACCAAATGTGGTACAATACAGAGAGAGATGGCACCAACGACCGACACGTCCGGCCATCTTCGCCATCTGCGGTCATGCGTTAGACGGAATCTCAGATAAGCCTTGGAATCACTCCGGATGAATCCTTTAATAGCCCATGTCTTCACACAATATCTAATGAAGATCTTGATATCTCACTTATATATAGTTGCTTTATTTTAAAAGGGATATCTATTCATGAATCTAATCATCTTTTCCATACAATTTCACTACTACCTACAGTATAGACTATGTGTGTGACAAATGAGTCACATTGATCTCTGAATTGAAACATGAATTCATGTCTACAGTACCTGAGCACTGAGGAGGTTTTCGACCAATCAGGGGACACTATTGTACACCACTAACCAATCACTGAGCACTGAGGAGGTTGTTGGCCAATCAGGGGACACTATTGTAGACCACTAACCAATCACTGACCACTGGAGAGGAGGTTGTTGGCCAATTAGGGGAAACTATTGTAGACCACTAACCAATCACTGACCACTGGGGAGGTTGTTGGCCAATCAGGGGAAACTATTGTAGACCACTAACCAATCACTGACCACTGAGGAGGTTGTTGGCCAATCAGGGGAGACCAAGGTAGACCACAAACCAATCAGTGAGCTGTTCTCTTGTGTCTTGCCCTCCTTTTATTTCCCTCTCTCTCTCCCTCTCTCTCTCTCCCCTCTTCTCTTCCATCTTTACCTACAGTGACAGACTCTCTCCTTACCTATCTCTTTTTTCTTTTTTTCCCCACTTCTCTCACCCCCTCTCTCTTCCCTGTCTTCACATTCAAAGGTGTCTCTCTCTTTGAAGCAGTGTGGCTAAAGCTGACATACCATAATACAAACAGATACAATATCTGAATATCAATCTCTCTCTCTCTTTACCTAGGGAGAATGATATTTCTCTCTCTACCTCCACCAAGAGAGAATGATCCCTCTCTCCCTCTCATCTTTATCGCCCTTCTTTCCTTTTTTCTTCTCTCAATTCAATTTCAATAGAGCTTTATTGACATGACAAAAATATACATTGCATTGCCAAAGCATTTCCATTTGTATCAAGTACAAATAGTGTGTAGAACACTCTCTCTCTCTCTCTCTCTCTCTCTCTCTCTCTCTCTCTTCTCTTCTCTCATCTTTATCATCTTTCTTCCCCTTTCATTCCCTACCTGCTTAGATACTCTCTCTCTACTCTCTACCATTCTCTTCCTCTCCATCATTCCTCTCTCTCTCTCTCTCTCTCTCTCTCTCATTCTCTCCCCCTCTCTTCATCTCTATCATTCTCTCTCTCTCTCCATTCTCTCTACCCCCTCCCTTTCTCTCTCTTCCTCCCTCTCTCCCTCTCCCCTCATCTCTCCTCCCTCTTTCTCCTCCACTCCCTCTCTCTCTCTCTCTCTCTCTCCTCTCTCTCTCTCTCCTCCACTCCCTACAGAGCGAGTGACTCACTCTCAGACTGCACTGGGCTTGTTGCCAGGGTCAACCATACAACTTCACTCCCCTCATAACTTACACACTCACACACACACACACACACACACACACACACACACCATACAACTTCACTCTTCACTCCCCTCATAACTTACACACACACACACACACACACACAGACACACACACACACAGACACACACACCATACAACTTCCTCTTCACTCCCCTCATAACTTACACACACACACACACACACACACACACACACACACACACACTCACACACCATACAACTTCACTCCCCTCATAACTTACACACACACACACACACACACTATACCAACTTCCCTTTATTACTACCTGTCCCTCTCTCTCTCCCACACACACACACACACACACACACACACACACACACACACACACACACACACACACACAAATGCACTGTGTCTCTTTTCTCGCTCTCTCTTTCATACACAAGCATAGACAGACAAACAGACACATAGACAGACAAACTCTCTCTGTCTCTCTATCTCTCTCTCTCACACACACATACACACATATTGTCTCTCTCTCTTTCGTTCAAAATTTATATCTTCATGGAGTTCTCACTCTCTCCCTCTTCTCTTTTATTTCTCGCCCCCTCTGT
>JAODXP020005593.1:42500-45000 GCA_027497455.2 Sardinella longiceps | reverse complement strand
TAGGCGCGTCGAGCCACGGAGAGGGTCTACAACAGGCTCTACGTTGTTGTTGATAGTATTAAATCAGAATACCAAAACCTAAATACAGAGCCAGTCGGACGACGGTTTAGAAAAGATCCGGAACAGAGTTTATTAACAAACAGCAAAATAAAGACCATGGTGCACCAAGGGAGAGACAGCATGCTACCTGCAAAAATCCATCAGCTGCTCTAAATAAACAGGAAGTTTCCTAACTATTTATATGGTCCAGGTCGACGGAAGATGACGTTGGACGTCCCCAGTTGACGTGGACCCAGTTGACGTGGAGACCAGTAAGGACATGATATACTGCCTTATCTGTATTGATAGAACAGTAGGAACAGAATGTCTTAAGAACATACGCACAAGTATACCTCATGGAAAGACAGTTGAGTCAGGCCAAGCTCAAACATAAAGACATAAAAAGCATATGGTTATGCAAACATTAATTATTCAATTTATATTAAATTATCTGACTTCTTTCATTGTAGAGGGCTTTGCATTGCGACGCAAGTCGCATGACATAGGACTATAAATTAAGCTTCAGTTATGTGTCTCCTCAAAGCCCATCAGACAATGATCAAAGGCTGTGAGGTCAGTCTTTCTGCCCGATAGCACCGTAATCTCCCGAGTAGTAGACCTTCAGAGAGTTCCTTAATACAGGGCCACAGAGAACAGCTCGGAACATCAGAGAACAGCATAGAACAATGTCAAGGACTTAATCTTTTCATGTTTTATTTACTTTTTATTTTATTTTCCATCTTGTTTGGTCTGTTCTATCATATTTTGTTTGTTTGTTTGTTTGTTTGTTTTAATGTGTATCTTTTGATCTAGCCAAGGACTACTGTGTTTCCTTTTATCGTTTGCATCATTTGTGGCTAGCTATTATTATTTCACAATTTTTTTTATTTTCCATCTAAAAAGTTAATGATGCATCTCATATTCCTCCAAGGCATTAAGTAGACTTGTGTCTGATAAAGTGAGTGAGTGTGTGTGTGTGTGGATGTGTATTTGTTAAGTCCTATGCATTAATCAGACTTGTGTCTGATGGACTGTGTGTGTGTGTGTGTGTGTGTGTGTGTGTGTGTGTGTGTGTGTGTGTGTGTGTGTGTGTGCATGGGTGCGTGTGTGTGTGCCAGACAGACAGCAAAAATGTGTATACATGTAACATCGATGCTTCCTTCAAAATTGGCCAAAACAAAGGTACCTTTGAAGGCAGGATTTTATGCATTTATTAGTTTTGGACATGCCTTGATGCCTCGCTGCGACCAAATGCTTCCTTCAAAGGCAACATTTTCCCTGTTTCGGATGCAGCTTGTGTAAATGTTTGCTATATATTGTAACCATAGAATCAATAGGCTACTGCTGCATCATTAGTGATGATTAGTGTTGTGAACAGGCCAGACCATTAAGAGTGAACGTTATTGTGATTGCGCCATATTGTTTGTTCCCAGTCTGGTCTGTGGAGTGTGAATTGCTGGCCCATTCGCTTAGAAGAGGTAGACATTTGCACATTCTAAGCACACGAGTCTGTAGCATTCCCCAGGGAGAACACTCTGTCTAGCACACCACACACACACACACACACACACACACACACACACACATAAAACACACACACATTGCCATTCACTTAGAAGAGATGGACATTTGTTTAAAAGTTGCTGCTAGTGAGTGACACACTCCCCCGCCCGTGGGCATCATTCACACACACACACACACACACACACACACACACACACACACACATCTACACCCCCCCCCCCCCAAACACACACACACAACTCTACATCTCACCTCCCACCCACACACACACCCCTAAGCTTAAATGTAGTCCAGTAAACATCTAGGCATACACAAGGTCTGTAGCATTCCCCAGAGAGAACACTCTGTCGAGCACACCACACACACAAACACACACACACACACACACACACATAGCCTACACCTCTACACCCCCCCCCCCCACCCACACACACACACACACACACACACACACCCCTACATCTACATACACACCCCTTAAGCTTAACTGGTTTCCTGTAAACATTTAAGCACATACACAAAGTCTGTAGCATTCCCCAGAGAGAACACTCTGTCTAGCACACCACCACACACACACACACACACACACATCACCACACACACACACACACACACACGCCACCACACACAAACACACACACACACGCCACCACAAACACACATACACACACACACACACATAACAAACACACACACCCACACAAACACACCGGAGCACCAGACGCTTGTGACGTAGAGGTTAGCGCGTGAGGCCTCTACGGACACGCTGTCCTCACCAGGAATAGTGCCCTCTTTCTCACACACTCACACACACACACACACACACACACACACACACACACACACACACACACACACACACCCAAGCCTCGGAGCAGGACTGTTTACAAACATGCCTATGGCTGCTGTAGCAGAGCTATTGGGTTACATCATAACA
>JAODXP020005593.1:0-25000 GCA_027497455.2 Sardinella longiceps | reverse complement strand
GAAGATTATTGGTGTGATATTCAAGCAGTGATATTCAAGAAATCTAATGCAGAGGGATTTGGCAATGTTAAACATTATTTGGTTTGGTGCATAGACTATATCAGTGTTTCTCAAACTTTGGGACGGGCCCCACTTGTGGGGCGCAGACACAAGACAGGTGGGGCACAAACATCTCTTTGCGATCAGCGGTCGCAACGGTCGCACCCCCGAATTCACAGCTATTTGTCAAATATGTGCATTTGACCGTAATTTGAGCTTTCCAATGGTGTTAGTTTGCTAGTTGCTGTGATGAGGGGTTCGAGAGAAATGTGGCTTTGAATTAATAACATGAAAATTCTGAACATTGACAAAAATCTTGTACTCACAAAGTATTCTTCACAGAGAAACATGCAGAGTTGTATAAAGTACTGGAGTAGAGGAGTGGAGTAGAAGTAAAAGTACCATATCAAATAAATGACTTGAGTAGAAGTAGAAGTGTTCTTTAAACACCATATGTCTTATACAGTTTGGTTGCCAGGTGTTTTTAATCAAGCTTCTGGCCCAGAGTGCCAGCAATCCAGGCCACTGTTGCCTATTTTTATAGAGCCACAGCGTATTCTGTGTTATAGCTATGGACGGGTCATTCCATGTCAAATCACCCAAAATTTTGTGAATTTTAAACCTGACCCTCTCAGGAACTGGTGAAATTTGGTGTAACCGTCATCATCACACCTGAACATTTAATATCTGAAAATTTGAGGCCTCAATCGGACCAGCGGTTTCTGAGATACGCCAGGTCAAATTTTCAGATTTTCGCCACAAATGGGCTGACCAGCCCACATTGACATTACCCTAATTTGCTTATTTCTGGGTCAAATTCAATAATCTTGGTGTTGTTTGAAAGCTAAGACCGCTAGGAATCTGATTATGTGATTACTTTTTATGATTAGACCCATTTTGACAAAATGACCCTTTGACCTTTACTTTGGACCTGAATTTGACCTTGTGGATCATGTGACCTTCAAGCGACCCCTGGTCTAAAAGTTAGCTCAACATGTTTTGTAGACAATATAAAAAAATCAGAGGTATAATATCTTTCGTTTGTCAGCAATTTTAAAACAAAGTTTGGTTGAACGTGATAAAATGGTCTTTAAAGGAATATTCCATGCTATCTGGCTACATTACATTCCAGTGTCTATGCTAAGCTAAACCTAAAATAAGGCTAAGTTTGGGGTTGGCAGACTAGGAAAATGCAGGATCCTATGAGAGTTATTTAAAGTTTTCATTCATTCATATATTCATTCATTTTAGTTTAATCAAAAGAGAATCAAAAGAAACACTTGAATTAGGCCTACATGTTGTTTTAGAGAGGTTTGAAAATGAGATTAAAGGACATCCCAAAAACAATTTCCCAAAAATACATTTTCTGTCAAATTCTCCTGAAATTCTGCTTTTTACGCCTTTAAATGTCAGTCCATTGTGTCACAGGGGACAAGTTTTCACTTGCATTCTTATCCTGGCAGATGCTTTTAAATAGAACCATTTCTGACTTTTGGGCTAACGAGCCTTAGGCTAAATGTGTTGATGGGTGATGGGTAGCCTAATAGACACATCAAATTTTATGAGTCAGGTCGTCCTAGCCTACACATCATGCCAGCCGTAGGCTGACAGAGCGCATAGGATGACCAAACAACCCTGATTTTGGTGGCCTGACCAAAGTAAGAAAAGTGTGAAGTAAGAAAAACAATTTTCCTGCTTTTGTTGTTGTTTGTTTGCTGTTTCCTGGCGGACGCTTTCGAATAGGCCCTGTAGAAGCAGTCCTGTTTTTTAGGCTAAAGAGCCTACTTAAATGTGTTGATGGGAGATGGATAGCCTAATAGACACATCAATTGTTATGAGCCAGGTAGGCCTAGCCGACACAATAGGTTAGCCATAGGCTGATAGAGGGCATAGGATGACCAAACAACCCTGATTTGACCAAAGCAAGAAAACTGTCAAGTAAGAAAAACAATTTTCCTGTTTTGTTTTTTTCTTTTGTTTGTTTGTTTCTGTTTGTTTGTTTGTTTGTTTTTTAAAGCTAAAATATGTTTATTTTCATTATATTGATTGTTGGAAATAGGAAGGCCCTTCAATTCCCTTCAGGTGGTTTGAGAAATGTTCATTCATCTGTCTGTCATCTTAGGCCTAGGCTACATTCTGTTTCAGAATAATTTATTCTAGATAGCACAGTTTATTATTGTAACAGGAGTGGTCAAACTACCGCTAATTTCCTCAATTATGAAATTAGGCTATTATCATAGGCAACTACAGGCATGTTGATTGTGCATCACAGTTTCGGTAGACTACTGGTGTTTTTCAGTAGTATCATTAAAGAGTGTAACATTATTAGAAAGCCTGTAGGTTTTCTTGTCTGGTTATTTTTACATGTTATGTTATGTTTTATTTTTACATTGACACAGCTTAGAATTTTCAGTGTGTGGCCTGCTAACAGGAAAGTTTTACCACCCCCAATGTAGTGTGTTTGAAAATGGCCTACACAGCATTTTGTGAATAGCCTACAATATTTCGTGGAATTAAATTAAATTAAATAGGTAGACTACCTAAAAAAACGCAATAATTCCAAATCAAGCAAGTCGAGCCACATTGACCTACGAAACCCAATGACCTGTGAGAAAGCCAATGTTTAGGCCCTCCCCTACGCCCTTTGGCGATCCTGATTGGCTGGCGTTTATATCAAACAAATAATGCTGAGAAATCATTGGTCCTTTTTGGGCAAGCGATTCCCCGGATGTCCAGCCCTTCCTAAATATATTGTGGACAGAAGGCGGGATAACCAGTTCAAATCAGACGAAATACTCAGTTGAGGTACTATATCGCAGGATTTTATTTTGCCTCTGAAGGAAAACAATGGTAAGCATTGATTTTAATCTGTCGGGAAAATGCTCAATGTTTTTGCCATCTTTTTCTAACGTGCAAAAGATTGCCTTCAGATTACACGTTTAAAGAAATTTCTAAATCGCTAGCTTTCGGGGGTCGACTGCCCCCCAACGTTATCAGATAGCTCGCTAATGTAACATTAGCATTTTGCTGAATGGAAAAATGGTCTCCGCGTAGAGGAAAATTTGCTTGTTTTCATTGTCAAGACATTTCTTTAACATTTCTCCTTCACTTTTTCTAGGCTGGCGGCAAAGCTGGAAAGGACTCCGGTAAAGCAAGGACAAAGGCTGTTTCGCGCTCTCAAAGAGCCGGGCTGCAGGTTAGTTTTGTATCAGCTAACGTTAAAAGCGCGCGCCTACGGTGCCACCTAGCCTGTATGTTTGCTAACATGGCTAGCAGTCAAATTATTCATTCACCTGTGCGGATGTTTTGCTTCGTAAATATTCATCCACACGTGTGTTTATAACATATGCTACCTACTATCTTTACATTGAGTAGATTTTCCTCCTATTTTGGGGCTCAAATGTTACGTTTGGACCACCGATGTGCATCTCGATTTATTTTTGGCGCTCTCTTGCGTGTTTTTTCCCCTGCAGTTCCCAGTGGGTCGTATTCACAGACATCTGAAGTCCAGGACGACAAGCCATGGGCGCGTTGGAGCCACCGCAGCGGTTTATAGCGCGGCTATCCTGGAGTATCTTACTGCCGAGGTATTGTAACGTTATGGTTAATCCTGTATTTAGTTGCGCTTAACTTTTACGACTTTACCCCCCTCTGCGCTACGCTTTGAGTGTATTGTTCAGCGTGTCGTCCAAAGTCACCATGCGGGTTCTAACGTGGATTGCTTTGTTACGTTACTGTTTCCTCAGGTGCTGGAGTTGGCAGGAAACGCGTCCAAAGATCTCAAAGTGAAGCGTATCACCCCTCGTCACTTGCAGCTCGCCATCAGAGGAGACGAAGAGTTGGACTCGCTCATCAAAGCGACCATTGCTGGCGGTGGTAAGTGTAACTTGCATAACACTAGTAGCATTCTTGCTGTTCTTTGTTTAGTTTGCCACCACTTTTTACTGTGTCTATTTGGAATAGCCATTATCAGGAATTGCTGTAGACAAATATTTAATGTGTGGAAACTGAGGGGGCGAAATCCTTTGCACAGCCAACTCTGTCTTAGTAACTTTGGTTGATAAAGTAGATACCAGTGTGCCGCAGTTATCCTTTCCAATGAATTGCTACTAGTAAGCAGAGATCATGGAATACTGACTGCTTCAACTTTCTTGTAAGTGTATTGAACTGTATTAATGGATTGTTTTTTTCTTTGTCTTTGCAGGTGTCATTCCACACATTCACAAGTCCCTGATTGGCAAGAAGGGGCAGCAGAAGACCGTGTAACTCCCGTGTAGACCCGTATTAGTCACACTCAGGACCTTGAGCTGATCGTGGTTCCCTCTTTGTTTTGCTGTTTGTATGTGTAGGTGTCCCACCCACCCCCCCATGTATTTGTTCTCCCAGTTTTATTCTTTTTAACTATGCCCAAGCTTTTGCATCTACTTATTTCTGGGGTGTTTTTAAACAACGTGGCTTCAGAGAAGCTGGTTTTTCTTTTGGTTTTAATTTTTTTGTTGGTACTGTAGTCCATTGTGATCCAGTATGTTTGTGTACATTTGGCATATGACTTTATCTGTTGGTTTTGGGTATTTATGCAAATAAAGCTCAAAATTACACTGCCACTTGGTGCTATGGCCTCCTGTGTCTGTCTCTAGCCTGTGGATAATATTGTGTATAGTATTGTCTGGTGGGAGGGTATTAGAAATAGAGGAGACTTTATTCTCCAAACAACTGCATTGGCTCTTAAGAATCACAAGCACATTTTACATCATCAGTGTCAGGTTTGTAATTTAAGTCTACAGGTGACAAGAGAAATTACTAGTTTGCTGTGACTATCACATAATTACACCGTATGACCCTTTATTCAGTAAATATTGTATTTGCTAGTCAAATGTGTGCTCTTCTGACTAACTGATGTGCACTAAGACCTTTGATTTGTTAACTGTAAATGTATTAATGGTAAAGTTTACTTCTGTAATTTTGTCAGTGAAAAGGGCTCACAGAGCTTATAGGGTTAGTGTATAGACTACAGTTGACTAATGTCTGTGGATAATATCATGTCTTGTCTGGTGGGACAGTATTAGAAATAGAGCGATCTTTCTTCTCCAGATGACTGCAGGCCTGATGGTATTCAGGCGCCGTGCCTGATTTCAGGCGTACAAACATGACTGAGGGGGAAAAAAGCTTGCCTTGAGCCATGAAGAGGTGGAATTAAAGTAGGATTAATCTAAAATGTTAACATTATCTTCACATACCCTCATAGAAGTGATTGACATCAGGGGTGTAGTGGGCGTTGGACGCGGGGTACGGAGTACCCCCACTTCTCTAAGCAGATCATTTATGTAGGCTGTTTGTAACATTTTAATATTGGGAATTTCCTTTTTAACATGGTACTGCGTACCCCCACTTAAAAAAATCCCCACAACACCTCTGATTGACATGTAATTGATCAAAGTTAAATGAGCATCCTCGCATGACCATTACTGCCTACTAGCTGATTATATGGAATTTGCACATAACCATGTTGTATTCTTAAAGAGTGACCTCCCATCGATGGAAGAAAAGTTCAGGCTCAGGAGTTTTTTTTTTTTTCACTATCAGCCCTGTGACTGCACTCCAGCAAGACTGGTTATTAGTGTCTTTAAAAAAAAAGTCTATAGAGGATTGTAGCAGGGAGCAGGCTTCACTTATAGTTCATTGATTACTTTAAGGATGCTGGCCCAAATGGAACATCAAATTACACATCAAGGGGCGCACCTTGCATCCAAGTGTCTTTATTTGTGCACAGACATGTTTCAGCGTGCTTCATTGCACAATGAAGGCACACGCCGAAATAAAAGACACTTCTTGCAAGGTGTGCCTCTTTTTTGTTTAATTTTGTCTGGAGAACTAAACAAAAATGACTATAGTTTGCTGACACTTTATTGATTTCACGTATTTAATTACTGACACTGATGAATGGCCCATTATTTAGTGTATATTGTATTTGCAAGTCAAATGTGTGCTCTTCTGACTGTAACTGATGTGCACTAAGACATTTGGTTTGTTAACTCTAAATGTATTAATGGTGAAGTTTACTTCTGTAATTTTGTCAGTGAAAAGGGCTCAAGACCTTATAGGTGATGTATAGACTACTAACACTAGTATAGTAGCCTATATAGACTACTAATGTCAGTTAACTTGCTCGCACCCATGGTTCCAGGCACTTCACAGTTCATGTTTTTCAGTGAGAATAGACCCTGTGTTTGCATAGTGTAGTTAGCTGGAACTTCTCTTTTATTTGCATTAGAATGTCTCTGCAAGCTACTGCTGGCTTGCCATGTCTTCAGATAAGGTTGTTGAAGAGGCTTTGAACACGGGTAGATCTGCCATTTGGTTAACTGACAAAATTGCTACCATCTATTCCTAATTATATATTTGTAGCCTACTGTTGCCACGGTGTCTGAGTAATGCACTGTGCACTTGTCAATTGTGTGTGTGTGTGGTATTCCTGAGATTTAGGGGAATGGCATGGTCAGAGTTGGCCAAACCTTTACCTATATATTATTCAGGTGCATCCCACAAACATTTACCAGGCATTATGAATATTCCCATCAGGTAGGCCTATTCTATCAAATTCATCTTTTGCAGTACTTGTTATTTACCACTAGATGGCACAGTTTACATTACGTTATCTTACTTTGGTTTACAGCGTTTTAGTTTCTTTTTTTCTTCCAATAACTGTTCAGGTGAGATCCATTGCCTGACTAGCAGCAACCCCAGATTAAGGCACTTAAATGACGATACATTAATTTAGGGATTAGAACCAACATGTCAGTTAGGACTAGGCTACTGCCGGCTCTGGATGCCTGGGGCTTCTAACTGTTTTACGCCTCAAACCGGTTATTGGGCTGCGTGCGCAGCGCTCCTAGGGTGGTTCGGGCCTCACCCCGTAAGGAATGCCGGGGTTGCTAGAGGGGGTTGCACTTGTTTTTTGTTCCTCCCAAACTACCTGCTCGAACACCACACAGAGACAAGGGCGTGCAGCAGGTGCATGCACACCTCAGACTAGTGCACCTGTCCGCAAGGAAAGAGAAACTTTCTGCCCACTCTTACAGGGGGAAGAAATGTAGTAGCCGTGTTTGCCCTAGTCAAATAAATACATACAAGGCAGGCAACGTAGCATATTCTTCTCCAATTTTGTGCAGAGTTTGTGTTACGCAAGACAGAGTATCCGAAATTAGTGGCAGGCCTACAGTGACGCTTGATCGGTGTGTTATGATGAGGATTATGTGCGTAAAGTACGTTCATGATAATGATGACATGTGCCCCTCCTCCAGTATGACAGATTCCGGAGGCACCCTTCCAATAGGCTACACGGAGCCGTGTGTATACAGTGAATAATCTGAAAGTGTAGTATCACATGGAAGATGATTCACTGAAGATTGAAGATGATACGTTGTGAGCTCATGTCTGAGATCACACTACTGTAGCCCCCCTTGAATCAGCTAGCCTAATACCTCAGGAGAACAAAACAAAACAAAAAGACTAGGGGATTCTTTTATCCCTCTGAAATTAAATACATTTGCCGAAAAATAATAAAATGGAAAATGTACACTGGAGGTAAGAGCTGATTCTCCCCAAAGCGCATGGACACACACACACACACACACACACACACACACACACACACACACACACACACAGAGAGAGAGAGAGAGAGAGAGAGAGAGAGAGAGAGAGAGAGAGAGAGAGAAAGAGAGAGAGAGAGAGAGAGAGAGAGAGAGAGAGAGAGAGAGAGAGCACTGACGTCAATTTTACCTAGGTTAGGCCTATTTACGAGCAACACTGAGTGCGAAAGTTTGGCAGGGTATTGCCTAATTGTGAGCGCTTGTGGGAGTGGTGGAGAGAGCGCTAGCGCGCTCGTGAGAGAGAAACAGGTGTATCCACTTTTCAGACGACGCAACAACAACGCAGAGAGAAGCGATCTATCACCAAGCGGAATTAACAGATCGAAAGTGCGAGGGGAAGTGTGTGTGTGTTCATACGTTTCTTTTGGATACTGTGAGTGTTAGCGTGATCAATTGTGTTTAAGCTGACTTGGGGCAAATTGTATGAAACTTTCTTCGTGATATCGCTGAGGACGATCTGCGCTAACGTTAGTGAGTATCTCCGCGTCTGTCTGTCAACACTAACGAGGTAACGAGGATTGTGTGCTTGTGCAGCCTAATTTCTGTTTCTGTTGTGAGGTGTTTTACAAACAGGACTTCATTTTATCTTATGGTATTTGTTCCTCGATTTTCACTGAGTGCGCGTGAAGTTACCGTCTGGCAACTGACCGGGGATATTGGTTATCATTAAAGTTAAAGAAGAACTCCTTGAAGACAGCGCCAAGAAATGTTTCCCTGATCGGTGCTGTCACTCACACGGGAGTTAAGAGACATTCGTCAGAAGTTGTGGACTTTTCTAAAAGACATTTGCTCAACATCTGGATGATGCTGTCAAGTCAAATGATATTAAGGCTGTGCGTCTATGGAACCCTGCGTAAGTACCTACATACCCATTTAGTGTCATTCCGGTTGCCATTTGAATGTGAAATGTTTATACTAAATATACTTTATTTTTTCCCTTCTTCTTATGTGGTTTTAATATAAGCTGCTGTGGTCTAGGGCTGAAAAACACTTTTCAACTTGTCTGATATTTCTGGAAGAACTGGTTGACTCTTAAACTCTTTGCACCTACATGTCTGTGTGCGTGTGTGTGTGACTCAGCTCACTGACAGGAAGGCCCCTCTGTCACACACACGCACACACACACACACACACACACACACACACACACACACACACACACACTTTGTTTTTCAGTGTGTAATCCCGCTGTACTAAAAGTTGTTTCTCATTTGCCTGAGCTGAGGTTTTCCTACAGTAAAAGCCCTCAGGCTGAGTGGACACATGCAACAGCAACCAGTATTTGCCAACGACACACATCTAGTCCAAAACATTTAGGCTCCACACGTCCAGTCCAAAACAACTACACACAGCTAGTCCAAAACATTTACATCCACATGTCAGGTCTATAACATCGACTGGCCCAGGCGTCCGTTTACTAAAAGCATAGTTGGTAACTTAAGTTTGCAGCTGTGTCAGTTACAATGCAATTTCCCATTGCCAACTAACTAAACTACGCGTTTGGGAAAAAGACGCCAGAACAACTAACTAAACTATGCGTTTAGGAAAAAGACGCCAGAACAACTAAGCTCCACATGTCAGGTCAATAGCAACTAGGGTGAACATTGGTAAAGTGGGACAACTGGTAAAGTGGAACACCTAAGCTTTGTCCTCTGTAACTTCTCATACTTACTTTGTATTGATCACAAACAAGCGTGTTTCATCCCTTACCACTATTTATTTATTTCATGTCAAAATGAAAGAACAACTTTACCAGTATGCGGTGTCCCACTTTACCAATGGGTGCCAAGAAAAAAAGTCT
Source organism: Sardinella longiceps (assembly GCA_027497455.2). Taxonomy (NCBI): domain Eukaryota; kingdom Metazoa; phylum Chordata; class Actinopteri; order Clupeiformes; family Clupeidae; genus Sardinella; species Sardinella longiceps. The sequence goes on along the minus strand of JAODXP020005593.1, from coordinate 15,508 downwards.
ATTTGGCCAATTTTTTTTCTTTTTGAAGGGCTCTAATTTTTTTCCACATGTAATATGTGCTGTTTTTTATGTTATTACGTAGAGACAACCTTAGCTTTCCAAAAATATGTTGTGTTGCTATATACAAGATTTGGATCATTGTGAGAAGCAGCAGAGAACATAACACTTCCAAAAGTGTCCCACTTAACCCATGTTCATCCCATGTAACGGATGCCAGGAGTGTAACGGAGGGCTACACCGACTAGCTCGGCTAGCTGGCGGCAGTATGAGTAAATCCTCACAACTCAATTCCTAGGGCGCTTCTAACTGCAGAGTTAGAAGCCTGGGCTTTTAGCTCAGTGGTTAGAAGGTCCCACTCCCATGCCGTGGGTTAGTTGACGGAGTGGCAGGTTCGAGACCCGAGTGCGGTGAGAGCGGCTACGGCTACATACAGTCCACACGTCCGGTCCATAACAACTAGGCTCCACGCGTCCACTCCATAACAACCACATCTGAGTCATTTATCAGGCTTTTTGCTGACTATGCATATCAGACTATAACTTGGTCTGTCTGTCTGTTTGTCTGTCTGGCCTGCACACATCTTTGTGTGTTCATGTTCATGTTTGTGTGTGTGTGTGTGTGTGTGTGTGTGGTATAGGCTATTAGAGTATAGTCTATTAGAATTTTTGGATGGATGGAATTTTACATGACATGTTTGATTTGTGAATACATGCTGGTGTGTGTGTGTGTGTGTGTGTGTGTGTGTGTGTGTGTGTGTGTGTGTGTGTGTGCCTCTGCCTTGTGCTTGCTAGAAGGAAAAGCTATGTGCCGTGACACAATGGGTGTGTGTGTGTTTGCACATACTAAGTATGGTAGGCAGCCGGTGCGGTCCTGTGCTTTGTGTGTGTGTGTGTGTGTGTGTGTGTGTGTGTGTGTGTGTGTGAGCCGGATGCTGAGTGGTGTGTGTCGCTATGTCAGCAATGTGGCACAGGCAGATTCCACCTGTGTGTGGTGAACCAATAGCGCTCAAACACTCACCTGTTCGGCTCTTCCCTTCCTGTCGTCATGCCGACCCAGACAACAATAGGTGACTCTTGTCCAGACATCAACAGGTTCTGCAGACCATACCCCCCCCCCACACACACACACACTCTCACCCCCCCCCTCTCCCCCCTCTCTCTCACACTCACACACACACACACACACACACCTCAAACTAGTCTTAGGCCCTGTCCACACGGCAACGAAATCCGGTATTTTTGTATCGTTTGGGCCTTCTGTCCACATGGCAACGGCATTCTGGGTGGGCTGATCCGATATTTTTTCACAACGCCCGCCAGGGTGGGACGGAATCGTTGTCAGGCTGCAACGTTATCGTTTTGGTGTCTTGTGGACGCGAATTAGCCCCGTTGTCACCAACACGTGACCAAAATAACCTTACATGTGACCACCAACACCACCATGTTTGACAGCCTTTGCTGCAGGCGTTGTTATTAGTTGCACTATATTGCTACAAAACCTCTTAATCCTTGTTTAACTATCAAACTATCAGTTTGTAAGGTCTCATGCCTAGGCTGGCACAGTAGGCTAGGCTATAAAATCGCTAGCATAGCAATTTAGCCTAATGGTATTCCTGTCTATGTCCCTGTGTAACCTGTTAGCTATCTGAACCCTACAGTCATTAATCTGATCCATCCATCCCAATTATTTTAGTAAGTAACTTCTATGTTCATAAACAGACATCACAAACCTTCATGTTGAACGTTTATTAGTCTTAAAAGCAGCATTTTAAAAGCATAGATCCTTCCGACGAACTTTCAGGAGCTGTTGATTTCTTCATTGAAACGGACTATTTACTGAAACTGTTATCGCCGCCTGCTGGCCAGGAATATGTATTACATCATTCCACTGAATGACAACGGAGCCATCTGGATGAGATTTGTTAGCGCTCCGTTGCGTGTGTGGACGCGATTTTTTTCTCAGCCCGCTAAAAAAAATCTCGTTGCGTTGCCGTGTGGACTAGGCCTTAGGCTGTAAAACCCCTGTATGCCACCTAACCAGACAATTGGAAACCCTGTATGTCATAATACTACCACACAGCAAGAAACAGCATCCTCTCCTCTCACACTGACTACTGTCTAGAAATAGACAACTACAGACAATCAACTCTTACTACAAGCAGACAACAAAAACATCACCCATCACAATGGACCTACAGTCCATATGTGTACAGTTACCACATATCTTCATTTGTTCTCGAAGGAATACGCCATCATGACGTCAAATTAAGTCATTTTCCGCCTCCCCTAGAGTTAAACAATTGAGTTTTACTTTTCTTCATTTCATCCAGCGGTTGTCTCAGGGTGACTGTTTTTAGCCTCAGATTAGCATATAGCATTGAATCATTTGTTTCCATTAGCTTCAGGTTCACATATAGCATTGAATCATTTGTTTCCATTAGCATCTTGCTCACAGGTGTCCTTCAATTCTGGTTTTATTCCTAAATTATTTAAATCTTGATTCTTCCATAGTTACAAGGTGCACTAACAGGAAGGCTACACTGGATGCGTTAAGTCAAGACTTATCTGCCGTAACAATTAGCCAGAGACGGTTGATGAAAGCGAGACCATTCATTAGGCGCTCCTTCCTGTTTCCATATGACGTTGGGTTCGAAGCTGACACGCCCCTTTAGGAGACCGGTAGTAGACAGACCTTCGTTAAACCCAATGTGGAGTTCGTGGGATTTTACTAGATTTCTCCAATAAACTAAATTCCCTTATTTGAGGAAGGGCTTTGGACATTTTTATACCCCTAGTCACAATGAGCAGGTAATTGTTATCAGAACTAGCCTATAGATAAGAAATGTAAGTTAACTTAATGGAAGAAAACAAACTTTATTTAAGCCTAGGCAGCTAGAAAAGTGCCCTGCTGTCTGATAACAAGCTGGCTAAAAAGCTAGCGATAGCCACAATAAAGTTGTTAAATTTACAAATCACACTCTCAATAAAATGTCATCTTCCTAGACAACATTACTGATGCCAGGTAAATGAAAATGTCCATGTCAAGTTCATTTGTAGCAATAGAGAAATTTAACCGAGGTTCTCAGGTGCTAGGAAGCTAGCGATATTCTAGCCATGTTCTCATAGTAACCCAGGCAAAAACGGTTGGCATGTTAACGTTAGCTAGCTTGCTAGCTCGGTTAATACATAAAATGAATTATTTACCCCGTGCCTGAAAATGTACTGAATGGGTATTACAAACAAGCAGTGGCAATAAAACGACACTGGAAATTATATTTTAATTATTTAACTGCTTATTAAGAGAAAAAGTTAATGTTACGACGTCTATGACGCACCTATTTAGGAGACCGGAACTGTATCCCGATTTTTAACGTTGGGGAAGCCTAGAACGATTCATCTCCACATAATACAGTATCTCTGAATTAGCTTCCATTAAAAACAATGGAAGTGGCTACACCAGATGTGGCATAACAGTCAACATTCTAATTTCTATTCACCATTCATTTCAATGTATTTTTGATGGAACTTGACTTAAGACTTAACTTAACGCATCCAGTGTAGCCCTAGGGTAAGAGTGTTTCTCAATGTCGAGGAAGCATGCTTGGAAGGCTGCTTTTTCAAGCATTCCATGTCATTATTTGTCCCCAACTGTTCCAAAGTCAAGCATCCTTCTAAATTCTAGCGAGGACAGAGGCCTTTGTTCATAGATTTTTCAAGGATGCACTGATGGAACCTCGTTTTTTGAAGTGTACAACTTCCAAGGCGAGTTTGCTACCTTGGAAGCATTCTCAAATTTTAGAAACACTCTTAAGACTGACAGAAAATTAAATGTGATCATTTTTTTCTAAACTGATATGACATAGAAGAGATAGACAGCTTGGCTTTCAGGGTTGTTTTAGAGGGTTAAATTCTTACTTGCAAATACTTGATAAGACAACATGGATGAATTCCAGAATTTTGGTGAAAACTGTGTAAAGGCAATTTGAGAACGTATTTCTTCATAAGGGTGTGAGCCATCTCGACACACACACACACACACACACACACACACACACACACACACACACACACACACACACACACACACACACACTCCTTAGACCTGACTTGCCACATCTATAGTACTTCCACCTTACTACAGATAACAGGTGCTTAAAACACAGCAGACAGTCTTTTGGACAGTTTCCACAGATTGGCTTACAATCTTACAGTTACTCAGAATTTGCTAATCTTCTCTGAAATGTGTTGTTGTTATTGTGTGTGTATGTGTGTGTGTGTGTGTGTGTGTGTGTGTGTGTGTGTGTGTAGTTGTTTCCCTGGAAGTGTTTGAAAGCAGATAAGGGCAGGTGCTGCTGCTCTACCAGCTGTCCGTGGTGTGAGTGCACAAAGGTCAAGGGTCATGGGTCATCACTGCCTCCTGTCAGTTTAAATTCAGCCTTGATTGCACCACAAAAATCTCACATATCACTTGAGCACTAGTTTCAATTGAAAATTCTATTCCATTCCATTTCCACTGACAGTATATGACAGCGTAATGGGTCATGGAGGCTTGTGGGTTTAATGGAGCATTGGCTCCTCCTGACGTAGGGTTGAGCAAGGACACTTTGATTAGGTCAGAAAGCAAGCAAGTCTGCTTTTAGCTGGGACAATGGGAGTAAAATTGTTACAACCAAGAGTATGAGAATATTTAATGATATCAGCTGATAACTCGCTAGGAGGACCCTCGTCAGCCTTTTGGTGTGAGATGTCTCAGAATAAGACACTGTGTGTGTGTGTGTGTGTGTGTGTGTGCGTGTGTGTGTGTGTGCGTGCGTGTGTGTGTGTGTGTGTGTGTGTGTGTGTGTGTGTGTGTGTGTGAGTGAGTGAGTGAGTGAGAGAGACTGTGTGTAGATAGCTCAGGATAAGACTGTAGCTCTGTGTGTGTGTGTGTGTGTGAGAGAGTGAGAGAGAGTGAGAGAGAGTGATGAATATGTATGCCTGGGTGTAACAGGGTGTGTAGAAGCAGAGGGGAAAATGTGTCTCATCTGAGCCAATCAAACATAGGTGCTAAATATGGACGCCGGATAATAATACTGTAAACTCTTAAGACTACTCTGAGATCAGACTAAATCCCCTGTGAAGTAGTGATCTTTACTTTCTATGCAGTTAGAATGGAGTTTCTATGAGGCCATTCCATTGGTGCATTCTACATGGATTAGTGAATGTAGAGCGGGATCTATATATAATAGACTTACTATAAGGCCCAATGTCCACCCTTTACTCAAACAGCCATCAATCACAGCATCGATGCCTCATATCACAAGCATGCAAGCATCTCGACACACACACACTAACACACGCACACACACACACACACACACACACACACACACACACACACACACACACACACACACACTAACACACACACCCACACACACACCCACACACACACCCACACACACACAGAGACACACACACATACCACACACACACACACACACACACACACACACACACACACACACACACACACACACACACACACACACACATAGGCATGACAGAACACCCTAAAGCAAAATGCTTACATTTCTGTCAATGTGAGGAAGGCCTGTGGCGACAACAACTCAGTACACCTGCAGTCAGCCCACCTGCAGCCAGCCCATCTGTTAGATGTTCCTCTCGTTACCCAACGTCCTCAAAGCTAGACTGTAACGTTCCTGCCTAACTGGTATAGTCCCCCCGCCCCCCCTCTCTTTGGCCCCTCACACACCTCCTCTAGGAAAGCTCTTACTTGTGTGTGTGTGTGTGTGTGCTTGTGTGTGTGTGTTTGTGTGAAAGCTCTTACTTGTGTGTGTGTGTGTGTGTGTGTGTGTGTGTGTGTGAAAGATCTTACTTGTAGATCTAGAGGACTGTGTGGGGTCTGCTCTTCTAGAGAGTTTTTACTTGTAGATGTAGAGGAGCTATTTGAGGTATAAAAAGCTCTTAGATTTACAGTATGTTGGGAGGACCCATTTGAGTTCTGCTCTTCTGAAAAGTTCTTGATTGTAGATCTTGAGGACTTATGAGGTCTAAAATTTTTTTATTTGTATCCTGTGGATCTTTCCAACTCAATGGCTCTTAAACTTAGAGTTTATGGTGACACTGTATGTGAGTGTGTGGACATACAGCAAGAGTGACATGAGCCTGTCATAAACAGGATATGACACATATCTTGAGCATGTAATGACTCATTCATTGTTCATGACAGCTGACCGTAGATGTTGTTTGGTTTCTGTACAACATCCCAAACAATGTCCGTGCCTTTATAGAAATAAAAACAAAATGACAGTTAATAATAATAGTCGATAATAACAGTCGAAAAATGTCATTCATGTTCATTATGCATGTCATTTCATGCCCATGCTCCTGTAACAGATACCAACTAGCTCGGCGAGCTGGTGGCAATACGTGTAAATCCTCACAACCCAACTCCTTGGGCATTTCTAACCGCTGAGTTAGAGGCCTGGGCTTTCAGCGCAGTGGCTAGAGAGCCTGACTCCCATGCTGGGAGTTTGTAGCTTTGCGGGGTGGCGGGTTCGAGACCCGTGTGTGGTGCAGATTGCCACCAGAGGCTGCACTCCCGTTACCAGCTCCCGTCACTCTTTACACCCTCAAGTAAAGTGTTCCAGAGTTTTCATTGATCCCACTGACTGCTGTTTTGTCACCTCATGCTGGAAGTCGATCACTAGACAAGCACACCCTCCTACTGTTACAAGTCCAGTTGCACTTCAAGTGATTGACACACAAAAAGAGGCAAATTGGCATAGCGTACATGTGTAAGGCCGGGTGTTGGAGTGAAGCGATACCTGTGTGTGTGTGTGTGTGTGTGTGTGAGGCGTCAGAGGTCATGGCCTCTGCACACACAAACAGCCTCGTAGGACAAGTGCGAGCCAAGTGTGTGTGTGTGTGTTTCTTTCTCAGAAGCTCAATTAGGCTGAAGAGAAAAAAAAAAAAACGAGTTGAGCAACATATCTATCACTCAGTCCCTCAGTCCTCTCCTGTCTCTCTCTTTCTCTTTCCCTCATTCTCTCTCTCTCTCTCTCTCTCACTCATTCTGTTTCTCTCACCGTGACAGACACTTTGTTTTTCTTTCTTGTTTGTCGTTCTCCATGCCACCTTCTGCCCTTCTACCCCCTCATTATTCTGTCTAGCCGTCAGACGGTGCCCTTGTTTACCCAGAGCCCTGGAGACGCCATCTTGGCTCCTTGGTTGCACTGAGAGCCACTGGCCGTTTCCGAAAATGTCTACTACTTGACTACTACATACTGCTCGTATACTGATCTCTGCAGACAGCAGCGTGTAGCATGCAGTACATGACAAATATCACAGGAGTAGTGTGGGGCTTCAGTCAGGTAGAGCACCTGCAGTCAATTATTTAATGAGGTTCTGGTCATGTGGTCAGTAGGCCTTTTCTGTTGCTTGCATACCATGCTGCATACTGGGGAGTAGTATATGGGGCTTAACCACTCAAGTAGAGCCCCTGCAGCTAATGTAATTAATTAATTGTGGGAAGCAGTAGTGTGTGCTGCACTGTGTGCTGGGGCACAAGCAGCATGTAGCACATGTAGCATAGCAGTATGCCATTTCGGAAATGGCCACTGAACTAGCCTTGTCTTCTGTGCTACCATGGCAGATCAGCTAGCCAACTGATGATCAGGGGCGCAGCACCAGATTCCGGGCCCTATGCACAAGCAAGGACCATGGGCCCCCCTCACTGCCTGGAATACAGTTCCAGACTCCTCAAGGGCCCTTGCACCACTCGGGGCCCTGGTAACTTAGTCCCTCTTTTCCCCCCTCTATGACGCTCCTGTGATTTCAGCTCCATGCCCACCACAGAGCCAGCTTTCCACACACACACACACATGCACACACACACACACACACACACACGAGCACACACACACACACACACACACACACACCTACAGAGACAGCTTTCCCCACACACACACACACACACACACACACACACACCACACACACACACACACACACACACACACACACACACACACACACACACACACACACATACCACACACCAACCCCACACACACACACACACACACACACACACACTCCCTAGACCTGACTTGCCACATCTATAGTACTTCCACCTTATTACAGATAACTGCATCTCTCTGACTAGGGCTCCCCTCCACATCTATACACACACACACACACACACACACACACACACACACACACACACACACACACACACACACACACACACACACACACACACACACACAGATAACTGCATCTCTCTGACTAGGGCTCCCCTCCACATCATACACACACACACACACACACACACACACACACACACACACACACACACACACACTCCTTAGACCTGACTTGCCACATTATTACAGATAACTGCATCTCTCTGACTAGGGCTCCCCTCCACACTACAGGACAGGACACTGGCCATGACACACTGGTAGAACATGAGCAGCCTGAGTTTGCTGCAGACATTGAAGGACCAGGCAGCCTAGTTCAGTAAGGTAGCCTAGGCCCTAGTGTATGTAATACAAGTCACAGTTCTCTTCTGTTGTTCTCTAATCTGCTGAAAAAAGAACAGCAGGCCTCAGATTCTCCTAATTTGTCCCATTTTTCACAAGTGATATTTAGTCTGGGGACCTACCTATTGCATTTCTGCAGTGGAAGCATCGTTTACGATTGTCCAGAGCTGTTTATTGGGCGCTACGAATGTCTATCATAGCGTCTGTACATACCACTTGACGTAAAATGCAAATCGAGGGCCGTAGAAAATCCCTTTTTGTTCTGCGATTGGACACTGAAAGCAGGCGGGAAAATGGGCCATGTTCACCATGCTGCTTTGGAGAGTGAAATGAAATAAGCACGCAAAGGAGCATGGGAACTCCCAGGCTACTAGGCTTCCACTCCCACCTCAAAATGAAACACTCTCTTTCCCAGACAAAGATCTCAAATTCTTTTTTTTTTTTATTCTCAAAAAGATAGTTTTTAGCTTTTTTTTTTTTTTTTGCCTTTAATTTTTGCAGAGACAGGAAATGGGTTACCTAGACGGGTAAGGATCAGGAAATGACATCGGGTTGGACACAGTAGCCTGTTGAGCAACAGCCCCCCAGAACTCTTGAAATTTTCACAAGAACTCGAGACTAGCATACATACATACAGTACAGACATACAACATATAGACCTAATCAGAGCCATAGAGAGGCCTAATATAAGCTCACATCAGGGAGCATTTGAGTGGGGAATGATAGGCTAGATGGTGTCAGTAACTATTGGGCCGTAAACAGGTTCAGGATTTAAAATTAGCAGGTCTGGGATCAGGATGGGTTTGGTCTGGGTTTGGTCTGGGTCTTGGTGCTGGGTTTGATCTCCACCTCGGGCTAGGCTTGGTCTGAGTTCGGACTTAATTGTTGGTGCCCGATTCCAGGCAACTCCAGCCTCAGACGGCACGCTTGGCCCTGAGACGCTCAATGGTGGTTCCCTATCCCAGGCAGCACAGCCTCAACCCGCATCACTAACCCTCTCAACTCCAGCCCTTACTCTATCCCAAACCCCCTCAACCCTCATCCTAACCCTCTCAACCCCAACCCTCATCCTAACCCTAAATTGAGGGGAGTAGTGCCTTGAAGGCAGCACCGTCTGGAAGGCACCGTTGAGGGTGAAAATGAGTGCTGAAACTGTAGAGTTTGAGTGAAGAGTGAGTGTGTGTGTGTGTGTGTGTGTGTGTGTGTGTGTGTGTGCTGTATGCTTAGCTAAAGACGTTAACAGTTTTTCCCTGGAGTCACTACTGTTCTTCACACCTTTGTCACCACCTATCCTGGCTGAGCGTCCAGACAAGACTGCACATGCAGTGTGTGTGTGTGTGTGTGTGTGTGTGTGTGTGTGTGTGTGTGTGTGTGTGTGTGTGTGTGTGTGTGTGTGAGTGAGTGAGAGAGTAGGGCGCAGCCTCTGGCACGCTTGGGCTCATGCAGCGGAACCTGAGTGTGAGCGTGGGAAACACTCCAAGCCGTGGATGACTCCCCAGCAGTGTGTGTGTGTGAGTGTGTGTGTGTGTGTTTGTGTGTGTGTGTGTGTGTGTGTGTATCGTGGCTGACTCCCAAGCGCTTGGCGCTGATTGGTACTGATCTGAATCGGATGTGGTTCAGTGTGTGTGTGTGTGTGTGTGTGTGTGTGTGTGTGTGTGTGTGTGTGTGTGTGTGTGATGTGGTGTCGAGTGTGGCCATGATGGTGGAAAGGTGTCATGTATGATGTGGGCCATGGGCATAGGTGGAAAAGTGTGTGTGTTATGTTCTGCAGGTGAATGTGTGTGTGTGTGTGTGTGTGTGTGTGTGTGGTTTTCCAGTTTTATCTCTTTCAGTCAGAGGATGTGCAGAGACGTGCTCAGTTACATTTGACCTTTGACCCTGCTGATGTAATCAACTTTTTCTTTCTTTCTGTCTTTTTTTCTTTTTTTCTTTCTTTCTTTCCCTCTCTCTCTCCCTCCCTCCCCCTCTCCCCCTCTTTCTATCCCCCCTCTTTCTCCTCTCCCTCTCTATCCCCCCTCTCTCTATCCTTCTCTCGCCCTTTCCCTCCCTCCCTCCATCTCTCTCTCTCTCTCTCACTATTTCTCTCTCCCTCTCTCTCTATCTCCCTCCATCTCTCTCTCCCCCTCTCTCTCTCTCTCTCTCTCTCTCTCTCTCCCTCCATCTCTTTCTCTCTCTCTCTACTCTCTCTCTCTCTCTCTCTCTCTCTCTCTCTCTCTCTCTCTCTCTCTCTCTCTCTCTCCCTCTCTCCAGTGGTGTGTGTGTTGGGGGAGTCTGCCGAGCCCCTCTCCTCTGTGCTTCCCATGCGGACCAATACAGAAGCGCAGACGCGGTTGCCGTGCCGATATGATGGAACAGATAAGGTGGTGCAGGTGGAATGGAGTCGAACGAAGGCAGACGGCAGCGAAGAACAGATCATCATGTACCACTTCACCGAGGGGGTGAAAGGTGAGCACCTGTGTGTGTGTGTGTGTGTGTGTGTGTGTGTGTGTGTGTGTGTGTGTGTGTGTGTGTGTGTGTGTGTGTGTGTGTGTGTATGTGTGTTTATGGTGTTTGTGTGTTTGTTGTGAAATGCATCTGCATATACTGTGTGTGTGTGTGTGTGTGTGTGTGTGTGTGTGTGTGTGTTAGGCATATCTACTGATCTACCCTAATGATTTGGATAAATGCACAGACCAGATTCCCTTCAAAAGAAAGAAAGAAAGGAAGAAAGAAAGGAAGAAAGGAAGCAAGTGAATTAGGAAGTGTAGTAAGTTAGTTGACTGTTGTTGTAGCTGAGCGTGCCCAAACACACACTGTCCAAAGAATAACAAATCTTTTGTTAGCACACACACACACACACACACACACACACACACACACACACACACACACACACACACACACACACACACACACAACCTATGCCTATATAGGAAAGAAAGAAAGGATTGAAGAAAGGAAGTAAGTGAAGTAGGTTTAGGTTAGGTTAGGTTAGGTTAGGTTTCTTAGTCTCCACCATGGAGAAATTTGTCTCAGAGACAGGGAGGTTGTAGGGAGGTTGTAGGGAGGTTGCAGGGAGGTTGCAGGGAGGTTGTAGGGAGGTTGCAGGGAGGTTGCAGCACAACAAAAAGGACAACACCAGTAACAAAACAGATAAAAGTAACGTTCAGTAGTTCAAGTGTAGTAAGTTAGTTGACTGTTGTTGTAGGTGAGCGTGCCCAAACACACACTGTCCAAAGAATAACAAATCTTTTGTTAGCACACACACACACACACACACACACACACACACACACACACACACACGACACACACACACACACACATAGACACAAACCTATACCTATATAAGATGGTGATGGAGAGACGTTTTACAATCAAAGGTGAGAGTGCTGGTATTGTCTATCTCTCTCTAAACCATCTCTCTCATACTAGTGGAGGTTGGGTACCAAAATGTTCTGCATCTGTATAGAATTCAATGGGGAAGTATTGAAAGCGTCAACATTTTTTTTCACTCCAAGTATGTCTGATTGGACTACTAGTGACATGAGATTTTAACCAGACATTGGTATTAATCCAAGAAATTATCACAAGTACATAACACGTTTAAACATGTTTTTTTTTCCTCTGTAATGGTGTCTTGGGGTGTGTCCATATTTAGGCAATGGTGGTTGAAAACATTTTGTATTGTTTTCTCTGTAGCCACTGTACTTGTCATCATTTAGCTGTTTCTGAATGTCCACTGGCTCTTGAGCAATAATCTTGAGTATCCCACTCACTCCCTGAATTGAGTTCTGGAAGTGGGCGGGTGTTCCATTTGTTTTGACCTCCATGCTTCGGTTCATGCTTACACACTTGCCATTAAGAATACATAAATTAAAAAAAAACGTACTTCATTATCAGCCTCACATAGTGTATTTGGAAAATAAGATAGTCGTCACAAGCCCTTTCCCTCCTACACTGCCGATCTGCTGCAATTATTTGACAGTAGGTGTCGTCGTGGGGGAGGCATTACCGCCATAAGACTTTCCATCCCTTTGTCATCCTTCAATATTGAAAAGTCCATCTGTCTGTTGTCCTAAGTTGGCTGATATTACACACATACTGTATGCACTGATAAAAAAACAGATTTAGCTTCACACTACACAGCTAATTCCTCACCTATTCTGATCTTGGTTAGAAGAGTTTTTTTCTTGGTGTATTTAATCCCCCCCCTCCCTCCCCTTTCCATTTGGCTTTGTTCCACATTAGGCTATTTTTTGGCTTTAAAGTTTGGATTGCATTTGCATTGCATGTGTGGATTAGTTTGGGCCAATTCGAATGTCTGTCAATTCATGATTCATGGAAATTTTAAACACAACATTGCTTTATTTATGTGGACTAAACTAGTGTAGGTTGAGATCTGATATTTATCCTTTAGTGCTCGCTGCAGAGTAAATAGTAAAAGAAATTCAACGGAATTGTAAACACATTGCTTTACAGGTATATGGACAACACTAGTGCTGTAGGTTGAGATGTGATTCTTCTCCTTTTAGCTGGCAGTGCGATAGAGGAGTGACCCAGACACCATGTCTGATATCTTTCACCCAACCCATGAGCTCATCACCCCTCTGGGCAGAGACAGGAGAAGAGAGACGAGCTCAGCCCGCTAAAAACAGGAAAATAAAAAAAATGATAATAAGGAAGAGTGGTAGATGTGATGACATCATCCCATGACGTGCGTGGGATTCGGTTTACTGTCTTCACTTTTTCTGAAGTTTCGGTGGGCTAGTTGCTTCATGCTCCGGGTGGGGAAGTCATCCTAGCGCGCGCGCACACACACACACACACACACACACACACACACACACACACACACACACACACACACAGGTGTGCTCTGTTGCACTGTGTTATTAGAGGTCAATGGTTTTTGACAAAACACTTACCTGATCGTGTTTCACCTTCAGTGCATTTGTGAGGCAGATCCCAAGAAGCCATGGCCCTTCACACACCCACACGCACACACACACACACACACACACACACACACACACACACACACACACACACACACCGGGCGCCTCTTATACAAACTTTGTTCTTTGAAGTAGAACAAATTATCTGCTGGATAAAAGGCTTAGCATAAACAGCATCTTACCTGCTGGAAAGTCTTCAAGAACAGTTCACATCCACTATTTAAAAAGCATACAGTATTATTGGAGACCAAGAACATTTCATCTTACCTGGAAAGTCTTCAAGGACAGTTCACATCCACTATTTAAAAAGCATACAGTATTATTGGAGACCAAGAACATTTCATCTTACCTGCTGGAAAGTTTTCAAGGACAGTTCACATCCACTATTTAAAAAGCATACAGTATTATCTGAGACTAAGAACATTTCATCTGTAGTTATTTAGTTAGCTACTGGGCTTTGGGATACACCAGGCAGTTACTAGTAAAGTGTAGAGTTTCTTGAGTGAAACTTGACTGACCACTTAGTGATATCAGTTGGCTGTATTCAAACAATGGTTTACGCTGTGCAACAATCAATGCATTACTTGAGTTTTTAGGGTTGTATAAGATTTTAATTGCTTTGTCTTGGAAATCTATTTTTATCTTACCAATGCCTAGGAATAGATGAAATGATAAATAATCATCCAACCTTTAAAAATACAAGGAAATTTGTGTGGTTTTTTTTTTTTTTTTGGTTCCCTAACTTTTTGTGCTTTGTGTACTATGCATGCATTGCAGTCATTATTTTAGAGATGGCTTTTATTGTCTTATGTGACAATTAAAGGGTTGTGTTGATTAAGTTCAGTATGCTGTATGTTGCCTATGTGTTTAGCATAAAGCCCCTGTGTGTGTCCCTCCTGCAGAGTTCACCCAGTTTGTGAATAAGATGCGTTTCGAGGCGGTGGAGCCCACTACAGACGCCACTCTAGTCATCCTGAGTGCAGAGGAGTCTGATGAGGCCACATACACCTGCAAGATGTCCCTCTTCCCCTCGGGAAACACCAACTCCAGGATACAGCTGACCGTCTGGAGTAAGGCCTCACACACACACACACACACACACACACACACACACACACACACACACACACACACACACGCACTTATCTACCGTCTCACTATCTTGTCTCTCACTCACTCACTCACACACACACACACACACACACACTCACTGACATCTTCCTCCTCAGATAGCTGACCTAACTTTTTTTCCACTGTCTCCCTCTCTGTCCAGGCCAATGCTAATCTTAGCTTTTTTTTTGCTGACTGCCTTAATCTGTGAATGCCTTTCTCTGTCCGAGGTAACGCTAACTCTAGTCCTAATCGCTAGAACTAACACTAATGCTAACGCTAGCCATGATTATTGACACTGCCTCTGTCCAAGCTAATGCTAATGTAACGGATGCCAACTAGCTCGGCTATCGGCTATTTTTGTATTCCCAATGCCTTGAAATAGGTGAAATTTTAAAACTTACCTTCAGTAGGTGTAAATCCTCAGTAGGTGTAAATCCTCACAACCCAATTCCTTGGGTGTTTCTAACTGCTGAGTTGGAAGCCTGGGCTTTTAGCTCAGTGTTTAGAGCGTCTGACTCCTACGCCGGGGGTTTGTTGTAGCTGGTAGGGTGGCGGGTTTGAGACCTGTGTGCGATGCTCACGCTCAACGTTAGTCCTAATGCTAATGTTAGCCATAATCATTAACACTGCCTGCATGTGTTTGTCACTTTAGAGCAGCTAATATTGTGCTAAAGTAGATGCTATCAGGTAGCAGGTGACGCTAAGCTATAAGCTATAAGCTAAGCCCTCCTGCAGGCTAGATTAGCACTGTGTGCACTGAGGCTTGACTGATGTGAGAAGACAGCTAAATACATTTATGAAAGTCAAACTGAGGTGTTATTCAAATCAAAGGCCTGAAGTAGCACAGGGGCGTATCTTATGTGGGAAAAGCGCTTTTGTCACCATATTGCATAATCATACTGTA
>JAODXP020005592.1:47500-50591 GCA_027497455.2 Sardinella longiceps | reverse complement strand
GTGTGTGTGACACACTAAGAGACAACAGGAACAGAACTGATCTCTATACACACACACACACACACACACACACACACACACACACACACACACACACACACACGTCTCCAATGTTTCTCTGAGCAGCCCAGCTTTGCTTTAGTGGGGTTCCCACCCCCTCATCCCCACATCCACAGCATGTGCTTCTCATCAGCCTGCCAGACAGCCCCCCCCCTCACACACACACACACACACACACACACACACACACACACACACACACACACACACAGCCCCTCTCCAGTGTGTTACCCCCCTCTGGCACAGATAGCCCATGTTGCCCCTCTCAGGGGCAGATAGTGTCAAACACACACACACACACACACACACACACACACACACACTGGTAGATAGTTTTCCCCTCTCCTGGGGTGGCACCTCCGATACTGTCTGTCTGTGGAGCTCCATGCTGGCTCAGACATCTCGTCTAGATTCATTAACTAACCAACTGACTAGCTAACTAGTCTAGATAAAACTAACTAACCATCTAGATTAACATCTCGTCTTGATTAATTAACTAACCAACTAACTAATATACTAACTAACTAGCAAACTAACTAGTCTAGATGAACTAACTAACAATCTAGATTAATTAACTAACTAACTAACTAACTGACTAACTAACTAGGCCTGCCTAACTAACTAACTAACTAGTCTGGGTTTCCCCCACACTGCCATGACTCTGTGGAGCAACTATAGCCTACAGCAAAGACTGGCTGACTGGACAACACTAAACACGTCAAACACACACACACACACACACACACACACACACACACACACACACACACACACACACATACTGGCTGGCCAGACAACACTAAACACTTCAAACATAAACTTTGAGTTTGAACCGCCTGGAATCCTCTGACCGAACCCGAATCAGCCACACAAAACCGTTACTAAACACTTAACTGCCATTTACTAACCGAGCTCAACTGATTAAAGTTTGTGTGGTGTGTCTGTATCTGCCAGTAATTACTGCCCACACACACACACACACACACACACACACACACACACACACACACACACACACACACACACACACACATATAATACGGTGTCGGCGCGACCACATCCCGATGGAACTTGACCTTCAGTTGGATCAGAGGGAATCTGAAGAGATGCCGACAGTTCCGCTCAACAATCGCCAGCGCTCGCTTCCAATCCCTCTCTCTCTCTACACACACACACACACACACACACACACACACACACACACACACACACCGCACACTGCGCTCAGCACAAACCAAACCGCTTCCCTGCGCACACATTCCAAATATACCACCAGCACTTTGGACAAAACAACCAAGACAACACAAATCATTCCTCTAACTTTGCCATCTAGGCTACACACAAACTTAGCAACCGTATCAAATGTTTTGCGTTGACGTTTCTCCAACAGGACTTTTAGCGTGACTTGGGCTATTTAAATTTACTTTGCATTTTTTATTTATTTATTTATTTATTTATTTTTGACAATGACTCTGATGCGCCCTGGTGTATGGGGGCTTCTTATGACACACCTTTCTCTCCCCATCCCCCCCCACACACACACACTCTATCTCCTACTCTAACCTCTTTCACACACACACGCACACACACACACACACACACACACACACACTCATGTATCTCCACCACTAGCCAGGTATGTGTGTGTGTGTGTGTGGAAATTAGGAGAAGCTATTATGACTTATCAGCGACCTCTGGCGGTCAAAGCCACTTAGGACAGTCAATTGGCCAATGCGCCCAGAGTCCAGAGTCAGGCTCATTTACTGACCCAGTTACAATTAGCGCACGGAGAGAGACGGTGTGTGTGTGTGTGTGTGTGTGTGTGTGTGTGTGTGTGTGTGTGTGTGTGCGCCGCGGAGAAACCGAACACAGCCTAATTACAAGGTCTGTCATCCAGCTAAACTAGCATCTGCTTCTTCTCTCAGGAATGACAATGGGGCAATCATCTAATTGATGCTTACAGGACTATTCACTCTCAAATAAGGTATTCCGTCTATTTAGATAGATAGATAGATAGATAGATAGATAGATAGATAGATAGATAGATAGATAGATAGATAGATACTTTATTAATCCCCAAGGGGAAATTCAAGGTCCCAGCAGATTAAGACACCACACACACACACACACACACACACACACACACACACACACACACACACACACACACACACACATACACTAGGCTATGTACATCTAATTGATGCTTACAGGACTCTTCACTCTTAAAAAAGGTATTTGGTGTATTTACCTGGATCATGGAAAGGCACGAGGACAAAGTTTTTAATGGGTCTCGTCCTCCGGTTTAAAGTCTTCTCCAGGATGCGCGAGGCTCCTTCTATCACTTGTTTGAGGTCATCGTACATGGAGCCGGTAACGTCGAAGACGAAGGCGAGAGTAGAGGCGCTTTCACCGGGAACCGGGTGGCTCTCTACAGTCCGTGAGACCGGGGACCGGGGAACCGGGTGACTCTCTGCTGCCCGTGGGATTCCATAGCTTGGCCGCGCGCTGATCAACAGCGCTAACGCCAGGAACGTTAACGGAATCCAACTCTCGGTCATATTTCTCGCACTAAAGCATCTGAACCACGTTACTAGAAAATAACAAAACAGATTTAAAAATGAACTGATAAGTCAAAGTGAAAGTTATCACATTAAAGTTTAAAAGTCCTGAGAGGAGAATCTGAGATTATCCTGATAAAGTGTAGACAAGGCAATCTGCGAGTAGGCAATGCAAAAACCAAATCTCCAATTGTTTGTCGCTACTGGCCAAAGAAAGTGAATGAAAAGTAGCGTAGTCTCCTTGATCCTCCTCCGCTCCTCCGTGTGTGATTAACCGAGAGTAGAAGTCCTTTCTGTGGGGTTCATCCTGGAGTGAAATGGGCGGAAGTTGGAGGGTCCGAGGAGTATTCAGCGCTCTACCCTTGAGAAATGAGCCGGCGAGTGAGCGTTGAGGGGCGGGGAGAGAGAGGGGTGTTAAAAGGGTCCCGAGTTGTAACAACCTGATTTTTTTTTTTTTTCTTGTGTAACCT
>JAODXP020005592.1:30000-42500 GCA_027497455.2 Sardinella longiceps | reverse complement strand
TCCGTTTAACACACACACAGTGATGTCTGTCTGATAACACACACACACACAGATGTCTGTTTGCGGCAGACACACACATATTAGGCATGTTCAGAGAAGGTTAAAGCTGTTTCAGACACACACACACTCACACACACACACACACACACAGATGTCTGTTTGCGGCAGACACACACATATTAGGCATGTTCAGAGAAGGTTAAAGCTGTTTCAGACACACACACACACACACACAGTATTAGGCACCATCCTAAGTGATATACAACCACTAGAATGAATCTGAACACTTGAGGTTAGTTTAGCTAAAAAGCGTAGTTGCATAGTATCTCTTTAATGTGAGTCATAGCTGTAGTGGGCCTGGTGCTGATAGAAACGTATTAAATGCTGTAGTGGGCCTGGTGCTGATAGAAACGTATTAAATGCTGTAGTGGGCCTGGTGCTGATAGACACGTATTAAATGCTGTAGTGGGCCTGGTCCTGATAGAAACGTATTAAATGCTGTAGTGGGCCTGGTCCTGATAGAAACGTATTAAATGCTGTAGTGGGCCTGGTGCTGATAGAAACGTATTAAATGCTGTAGTGGGCCTGGTGCTGATAGAAACGTATTAAATGCTGTAGTGGGCCTGGTCCTGATAGAAACGTATTAAATGCTGTAGTGGGCCTGGTGCTGATAGAAACGTATTAAATGCTGTAGTGGGCCTGGTGCTGATAGAAACGTATTAAATGCTGTAGTGGGCCTGGTGCTGATAGAAACGTATTAAATGCTGTTGTAGATTAATGTCCATCTGAGTGCACATCTTTTGCCCTGTACTTACCTGTAATGTAGGTGTGGGTTGAGGATGTTGCCTTTAATGAAATGCGGGTTGAGGACGTGCCTTTAATGAACTGTGGGTTGAGGATGTGACTTTAAGGTAAGTGTGGGTTGAGGACGTGCCTTAAATGTAAATTGTGTGGCGGAGGATGTTGCCCTCAATGAAATGTGGGTTGAGGACGTTCCTTTAACGGAGGTGTGGGTTGAGGACTTTCCCTTAACGTAGGTGTGGGTTGAGGACGTGCCTTTAACGTAGGTGTAGATCGGGGTTGAGGACGTTCCTTTAACGTAGGTGTGTGTTGAGGACGTGCCTTTAATGTAGGTGTGGGTTGAGGACAGGGCCGCCGTTCCCCATACGCAGAGTACGCAAGGTGCGTAGGGCCTCAACCACTTGGCAGGGCCTCGGGGGGCCTCCAATTTTGAGCTTTACTAAAAAATGTCATGATAATAGTTACATTGCAAAAATATATGAATTAGTAATGAATAGGCCCATCATTTTTTGTTAAAAATTGCGTAACTCATCATACAATTCAAGCAAATTAACAGTTTTGCCTAACATACAAAGATAGTCCTACCCACCCCTATTCCCTGAAATGGTACATCCCAAATTGCGTCTTTGAGTTTGTTGTGTCGGCTTTGATTGAAGCAGCAAGCAGCAACGTTAGAAAACTGCAAATTGCAAGATTCTGCTGTGCAAATGTTCAGTAAATGTGTCAACATCGTTGACATCTAATAATGAAGAGACAGCATGAATCTGGTGCTGAAAAGCGAAAGAAAAAGAAGCAAAAAGAAGACGCCCGTGCATCCCTGGCCGGTAAGTCCGTTTAGGCCAGGGGTCGGCAACCCGCGGCTCTTTAGCACCCCCCTAATGGCTCAATGGAGGTTTTGCAAAAATGTGTGAAAATGGAAAAATAACTTTTTTTTTTTTTTTTTTTTAAATATGGTTTCTTAGGGGGTAAACATGACACAAACATTCTTATGTTGCAAAAATGCATGTAGTTGTAAATATATTTCATTTTATTTGATGTTTAAGAAATTTGCGCTTCAAATGCTGGAAGCAGTTTTTATCATTCCAGCGCAAGCTGACAGTCAGGGATAGAGCGAGGCACGCTCTCCCACTTCTCATCCCTGAGAGAGTTCAAAGACGCCCATCACGATCACACACTCAACAGTGATTATTTGCAAGGTGCAAGGTCCGATGATGTAGCCTACGTGTCTGTAGCTGAGGGGGGAAGAGAAGGATGCTGCTGCGTTTGACAGTTGCAGACTTCGTGGCATTTGCGAACTTATGGGACGAGGATAATACATAGAAATCGAAGTTTATCTGTCTTATTTTCAACTGACTGATGAATTTTTAAGCCAGCTGTTTTTTAATCGCAAACTGCGTTACTCCTTTGCGATTGTAATTTATTTAATCTCTGACGCTGAGTAAGGGAGAGAATTAAAAGTTTTCTCGTTTGCACTGACTTAGGCTACTTAACTTGGCATTTGACTTACCTTTTCAAAAGGCAGCCGTTTTATTTTTATAATTGCAAAAGCTGCTTTTTAACGACAGGCTGCTGTTTTTTGCGCTCTGTTGATTGTTATTGAACAGTAAGTTCTATTGTTATTGACGTTGAAGAGAACATTTAATTTCCACACGGGCTGAGAATAGCATGAGGCTATGCACTTTTTTGTTCTTGAGACCTAAAACCAGTGCAACAAAAACCAAAATACTGTAATATTGTAATGGGAGTTAGGCTAAACTTGAAGCAGCAATAGGCCTATCGTACATCAGTAGTCACGTGGTGCGTAATTCTCTCAAGGATGCGATGCAGGGAATTGGGAAAATAAACATTTAATCATGAATGTTCATTTTGTATTTGTAGCCTACTTAGTCATTTTAATAGTAGACATACAGCTTATGTATTGACAGTCTATGTTGCCTTATATAAGGCTTTTAGATTTTTGCGGCTCCAGACAGGTATGGTTTTTGTTTTTTTGGGCCAATATGGCTCTTTGAACATTTTGGGTTGCCGACCCCTGTTTTAGGCTAACGTTAATTGTTTGGAGCCTGCAGTTGTTTTTATTTAATTCAATCGTACTGCTGCTGTTAAGAAAGTTGTATCACTTATTTATTATTTATACTTTATTAATGTTGCTGCTGTTCTTATTGTTATTGACCTTATTTATTATTTTACTTACTTGTTATAAATGTTCATTATAGTTTTATGTGTATTTAATGTTAATTTTAATAAATAGTAAAGGTTTGAGTGGAACTTCGAAGTCTCCCTGACCAGTTAAGCTTAGGGCCTCCAAAACCTTAGCAGCGGCCCTGGTTGAGGACGTGCCTTTAACGTAGGTGTGGGTTGAGGACGCGCCTTTAACGTAGGTGTGTGTTGAGGACGCGCCTTTAACGTAGGTGTGAGTTGAGGACGCGCCTTTAACGTAGGTGTGGGTTGAGGACGCGCCTTTAACGTAGGTGTGTGTTGAGGACGTTCCTTTAGCGTAGGTGTGTGTTGAGGACGTGCCTTTAACGTAGGTGTGTGTTGAGGACGTGCCTTTAACGTAGGTGTGTGTTGAGGACGTTCCTTTAGCGTAGGTGTGTGTTGAGGACGTGCCTTGTAAATAGTGAGGAGGAGGAAGGGGGTATAGCTCAGCGTTTATGAGGGTCATTGCAGGAACATTAGGCTAGCAGAGCTGTCTCTCACCATACTGAGAGCCTGGGAGTGCTGGCCACACACACACTCACACACACACACACACTCTCACACACACTCACACACACACACACACACACACACACACACACACAGCTGTGAGTAAACGCTGTAACGGCTCCGTGCTCCCCAGGCTTTGTTTACCAAATGGACGACACACAGGAAAGAGACACAAAGACAAGAGTGCAACTCAGGCTTGTGAATGTCAAGGGCTTTTATGAAGACAGAGAGAACACACACACACACACACACACACACACACACACACACACACACACACACACACACACACAGGCTGTTTGTTTCTCATAGTACACAGTATAGCTACAACGTGTATGTGTATATGTGTGTGTGTGTGTGTGTGTGTGTGTGTGTGTGTGGAAGAGGGCTGCAGGGTGTGTGTGTGTATAAACAGAAAGCAGAAAGAGATACAGGCTTCAACAGCAGACACCCTCACCCCCCCACACACACACATACAATTTTCCAGAGTGAAATGTATGAGCCCATCAAGCATGTGTGCTTGTGCTTGTGTGTGTGTGTGAGAGAGAGAGAGAGAGAGAGAGAGAGAGAGAGAGAGAGAGAGAGAACTACATGGTGTGTGTGTGTGTGTGTGTGTGCAGTAAAAAAAGTAAGCCCATCAAGCATGTAGTGCAAGAGCAGTCATGACTGGAACAGGGTGTGAGAAAGTAGTATAGACTACTAGTCATACACCAAGTATGCTTAGCGGAGTATAGACAGGTTTGAGTATGCTCTGTGAGTCAACAGTTCATAGGTAAAGTATGCAAAACAAATCATACGATATACTCTACTGAGTATGAAGTATACTCTACTGAGTATGAACAGGTCATGTGAGAAGAGGAGGCATTGGTGCAGTATGCACAGGTCAGGTCATGTGTGTAGTATGCATGGTGTAGTATACACAGGTCATGGTGTAGTATGGGTGCTTTACAGTAGTATATACAGTATGTACTTCTGATGCTTCCCCAGAGTCCGCTCCAGTGAGTCCAGTCCAGTTTCGTTTAGTCTGATTTAGTCTAGTAAAGTCCAGTCTAAATTAGTCTAGTCTAGTTTAAAGGAAAGTACCGGAGTGAATTCAAGCATAGCCCTGTTGAAAGAGCTTGCTAGATGCGCTAGTTAGCGAGTGGAACAAAATAATTTGGTACAGCACAGACCGAACGCAGACGCAGAAGCGAACATGCACTTTACACTGAATCAATGGGACCTGACTGTTGGAAACCGAAAGTAAGATCTGAGGTTACATTGACTCAATGTAAAGTGTTTCGCGTTTCGCGTTAGGTCTATGCTGTTCGAAATTCTTTCATTTCATGTGAAATATATTGCTGTTAGAAGGCTCATGCAGCAGGGCTATGCTTAAACTTACTCCGGTATTTTCCTTTAACCTGTTCAGTGTAATCCAGTCCAGTATGGTGTAATCCAGTCCAGTCCAGTCTTGTATAATCTGGTGCAGTGTAATCCCGTCCAGTCCAGTCTTGTATAATCTGGTGCAGTGTAATCTGGTGCAGTGTAATCCAGTCTAGTCTTGTATAATCTGGTGCAGTGTAATCCAGTCCAGTCCAGTCTTGTATAATCTGGTGCAGTGTAATCCCGTCCAGTCCAGTCTTGTATAATCTGGTGCAGTGTAATCCAGTCCAGCGCTTCTCTTCAAGTGTTCTTCAGCACAGGAGTCCATTCCTCAATGTTCCACAGTGTGCAGATATACCCCCACACACACACACACACACACACACACACACACACTATCAGACACACACACACACACACACACACACACACTCGCTATCAGACACACACTTACTCTTGTACTCACACATGTACACATACACAAACTCTCACTCACACAAACATTTCTACACATAAAAAATGTGACGTCTATATTAGTGCATGCACACACACACACACACACACACACAAACACACACACACACACACGGATTCCTCTTCCCCATGCCCAGGTCTGGGGTCTTGTATTCTCCTGTGGCGTCTGCAGCAATCAGCTGATTTCCCACAATCCTTTGGGCTCCGTAACTCCTCCCACAGAGGCGGAGCCAGCACGCCTCTTCAATAAGCCTTTCGTCCCGCCCACCTGAAACACACACACACACACACACACACAGCGTCAGAGATACACCTGAAACACACACAGCGTCAGAGATACACCTGAAACACACACACACACACACACACACACACACACACACACACATACACACAATATCAGATACACCCGAAACACACATACACACACACACACACACAGCATCGGAGATGCACCTGAAACACACACACAGACACACACACACACACAGACACGCGCACACACACACACACACAGACATGCACACACATGTGTGTGTGTATACTCACCCGTGGGGTAGGGCTGTAATATCTACACTAGGCCGTCGTAGAGGGAGAGCGCCTGCACTATAGACGGGTCTGCTGTGTGTGTGTGTGTGTGTGTGTGTGTGTGTGTGTGTGTGTGTGTGTGTGTGTGTGTGTGTGTGTGTGTGTGTACTCACCCGTGGGGTAGTGCTGTAATATCTACACTAAGCCGTCGTAGAGGGAGAGTGCCTGCACTATAGACGGGTCTGCTGTGTGTGTGTGTGTGTGTGTGTGTGTGTGTGTGTGTGTGTGTGTGTACTCACCCGTGGGGTAGGGCTGTAATATCTACACTAGGCCGTCGTAGAGGGAGAGCGCCTGCACTATAGACGGGTCTGCTGTGTGTGTGTGTGTGTGTGTGTGTGTGTGTGTGTACTCACCCGTGGGGTAGGGCTGTAATATCTACACTAGGCCGTCGTAGAGGGAGAGCGCCTGCACTATAGACGGGTCTGCTGTGTGTGTGTGTGTGTGTGTGTGTGTGTGTGTGTGTGTACTCACCCGTGGGGTAGTGCAGTAATATCTACACTAGGCCGTCGTAGAGGGAGAGCGCCTGCACTATAGACGGGTCTGCGTGTGTGTGTGTGTGTGTGTGTGTGTGTGTGTGTGTGTGTACTCACCCGTGGGGTAGGGCTGTAATATCTACACTAGGCCGTCGTAGAGGGAGAGCGCCTGCACTATAGACGGGTCTGCCTTGGAACCCTCCTGAAACTCCTGCAGCGTCAGCTTCCCATCCGCATTCTAACACACACACACACACACACACACACACACACACACACACACACACACACACACACACACAAACAGAGAGGACATGGCGGGGCCTGATCGGACTGAGAAAATAAAAACATCCTGCTTTCTAAGCATTATCTATATCACATATTATGCACACACACACACACACACACACACACACACACACACACACACACACACACACACACACACACACACAGCAAAGTATCAAGGTTGCAATATCCCACAGAAAAGTTACTGGAGGCTGCGACAGCTTTCAGAGATGACACAACCCCACACGCACACACACACACACACACACACACCCCAAATAAACAAACCCATGATGCAATAGTACACTTCTAATAATGCCACATTATTCCTTAGGCCAGAGCGTGGGTCGTGCCACCTGGGTCGTGAGTGTGAGTGTAAGTGTGTGTGTGTGTGTGTGTGTACCTTATCCATCATGGCAAAGATGCGGTCGACGCGCTTCTCTGGAGTGTTCTCCTCCTCGGGCAACTCCACCGTGTTCCCCTGAAACAGGAAGTACATACTGTACCTTATTACATCACTTCCTGTGGCAGACACCACTCGAGGAGGAGGAGGAAGAAGAGAAAGAAGAAGGAAAAGGAGAGAGACAGGAAGAAGAGAAGGAAGAGGAGGAATACAGAGAGGAGGAAAATGGATGAGAAGAGGATGAACGACTACAGAGACGAATGGGAGGAAGAAGAGGAAGAGAGAAAGGTGGAAGGTGAGGAAGAGGAGGAATACAGAGAGGTAGAGGAGGAAGAGAGAGGGGTAGAAGAAGAGGAGGAGGAGGAGGAAGAGAGGTAGAAGAGGAAAAGGAAGAGAGAGGGGTAGAAGAGGAGGAGGAGGAGGAAGAGAGAGAGGCAAACAAAAAAGTGGAAGAGGAGGAAGAGAGAGATAGAAGAAGAGGAGGAAGGAGGAAGAGAGAGAGGCAAAGAAAAAGGAGGGAGACAAATAGGAGGAAGAGGAAGAGGAGGATTGCAGAGAGGAGGAAGAGAGAGGCAGACAAAAAGGAGGAAGAGGAGGAAGACAGAGAGGTAGAAGAAAAGGAGGAAGAGGAGGAAGACAGAGAGGAGGAAGACAGAGAGGAGGAAGAGAGAGAGGTAGAAGAGGAGGAAGAGAGAGAGGTAGAAGAGGAAGAGGAGGAGGAAGAAAAAAAGGAGGAAGAGGAGGAAGACAGAGAGGAGGAAGAGAGAGAGGTAGAAGAGGAGGAAGAGAGAGAGGAGGAAGAGGAGGAAGAGAGAGAGGTAGAAGAGGAAGAGGAGGGAGGTAGAATAAAAGGAGGAAGAGGAGGAAGACAGAGAGGAGGAAGAGAGAGAGGTAGAAGAATAATAAGAAGAGGAGGAAGAGAGAGAGGAGGAAGAGGAGGAAGAGAGGGAGGTAGAAGAATAATAAGAAGAGGAGGAAGAGAGAGAGGTAGAATAAGAGGAGGAAGAGGAGAAAGAGAGAGGCAGACAAAAAGGAGGAGGAAGAGGAGGTTGTTGCTGGTGATAATGCTCACCACCATCTGGTAAATTGCATCCACGATGTTCAGCATCTCATCCCGAGTGATGTAGCCGTCATTGTCCAGGTCATACAGCTTAAAAGCCCCTGGACAAAACACACAAGAATATGAGCATGTTTGTGTGTGTGTGTGTGTGTGCGCGTGTGTGCGTGTGTGTGTGTGAGAGTGAGTGAGTGAGTGTGAGGGTGAGTTTGTGTGTGTGTGTCTGTGTGTGTCTGTGTGTGTCTGTGTGTGTGTGTGTGTGTGTGTGTGTGTGTGTGTGTGTGTGTGCGTGTGTGTGTGTGTGCTTACATCTCAGCTTCTCATCCAGAGTTCCCCTTGAAGTGACTGACAGGGCCTGGATAAACTCTGAGAACTCAATCCGCCCATCCTACCACAGAGAGAGAGAGAGAGAGAGAGAGAGAGAGAGAGAGAGAGAGAGAAAATGTTTTTATTAAGAGCAACAGCAGTTCTACTCGTAATGGAACACTAGATCTGGTTCTACTGTTCTACTAATGGAGTTCTAGATCTGGTTCCTGATTTCCTCATATCAGCAGTTCATATTTACTTCACCCAGCAGAACCTTTTTGCCATCTCATACTAAACACCCCCCCCTCTCTCTCTCCACACACACACACACACACACACACACACACACACACACACACACACACACACACACACACACACACAGTCAAAACTCCAGTTATCAACTTTAGAAAACCTGCAGCCTCAGGCAGGAGTGTCTGTGTGTGTGTGTGTGTGTGTGTGTGTGTGTGTGTGTGTGTGTGTGTGTGTGTACTGTGTGTGTGTGTGTGTGTGTGTGTGTGTGTGTGTGTGTTTTTCTGGTGCCTAAGGATATCTGCTTGAAAGTGGGAAAACACAGGAACCCACCTACCGGGAAGTGTCAAAATACAACCCCAGTTCATGCATTCACACACACACACACACACACACACACACACACACACACACACACACATGGTCACATAATTCCCTGTTCTTGTGCGGCACCAGCCTGCTCTCGGCTCACACACTTGCACTGCTCACACACACACACACACACACACACACACACACACACACACACACACACACACACACACACATGTACTGTACCATTAGCTTTTACAGTGGTGTGTGAGTGAGTGAGTGTGTGTGTGTGTGTGTGTCTGTGTGTGACTGTGTGTGTATTTGTGTGTGTGTGAGTGAGAGAGAGAGAGTTTTGAGTCCCTGTGTGCCACACATTTGTATGCCATTCTGGACCAGAGGGCATGAGGGCTTGCAGGTGTGTGTGTGTGTGTGTGTGTGTGTGTGTGTGTGTGTGTGTGTGTGTGTGAGTGTCTGGTCCAGAGGGCATGATAGCTTGCGTGTGTGTGTGTGTGTGTGTGTGTGTGTGTGTGTGTGTGTGTGAGTGTCTGGTCCAGAGGGCATGAGGGCTTGTGGGTGTTTGGTGTTTGTAGCACTTCTAACATTAGCCCAACTAAATATACTCCCTTCAGCCACTGGTAGCCTAGCAACACACATCTCCAGTCTACCCAGTGCTTTGGATGGAGCCCTGCAGAGTTACTGCCCACTGGACACAGCACCACTGCACACAGCACCACTGGACACAGCACCACTGGACACAACACCACTGGACACAACACCACTGGACACAACACCACTGGACACAACACCACTGCACACAGCACCACTGCACACAGCACCACTGGACACAGCACCACTGGACACAGCACCACTGGACACAACACCACTGGACACAACACCACTGCACACAACACCACTGGACACACACCACTGGACACAGCACCACTGCACACAACACCACTGGACACAACACCACTGCACACAACACTGAGTTACTGCTCTACTGCACACAGCACTGAGTTACTGACCACTGCTCCACTGGACACAGCACCACTGGACACAGCACTGAGTTACTGCTCCACTGGACACAGCACTGAGTTACTGCTCCACTGGACACAGCACTGAGTTACTGCTCCACTGGACACAGCACTGAGTTACTGACCACTGCTCCACTGGACACAGCACTGAGTTACTGCTCCACTGCACACAGCACTGAGTTACTGCTCCACTGCACACAGCACTGAGTTACTGCTCTACTGGACACAGCACTGAGTTACTGCTCTACTGGACACAGATAGCGGCTATTCGCGTTATTCACCTGGCGGCCATTTTGACGTAATTTAACGTAATTTGACGCTTGAGGTGTACGGAAGTTAAACGAAGTGCCCGCTCTTTTGGGAAACGGTGGAAAGTCTGCCCACGGTATGATTTTTTCCTCTTTGAGGATGTGCATTTCGGCACACAACAGTGAGGCGCCATGACAGCTGGCTGTGTAGCAACGGTATAGCCGAGTGTACCCCTGAAGTGTACCCCTCAATGTCTTTAGAACGTTCCGGGTGAATAAGGCGAATGGGACACACAGACCACTGGACACAGCACCTCAGATAGCGGCTATGGGACACACAGCCCACTGGACACAGCACCTCAGATAGCAGCTATGGGACACACAGCCCACTGGACACAGCACCTCAGATAGCAGCTATGGGACACACAGCTCACTGGACACAGCACCTCAGATAGCAGCTATGGGACACACAGCCCACTGGACACAGCACCTCAGATAGCAGCTATGGGACACATCAAACCTTCTAACCCTATGGGACGCTTCCAATGTCCTGATAATTCCATTCACACTGATGCCATCAAAATGTAGCTCAATGACCGTTAGCTTAGCACGCCATACCTCTACCACCACCAAACCCATCTCTGTTAGCTTAGCAACAGGTAGCCCTAACAACACCACACCAGTTTCTGTTAGCTTAGCACGCCATACCTCTACCAACACCAAACCCATTTCAGTTAGCTTAGCAACAGGTAACCCTACCAACATCACACCAGTTTCTGTTAGCTTAGCACGCCATACCTCTACCACCACCAAACCCATTTCAGTTAGCTTAGCAACAGGTAGCCCTACCAACACCACACCAGTTTCTGTTAGCTTAGCACGCCCATACCTCTACCACCACCAAACCCATTTCAGTTAGCTTAGCAACAGGTAGCCCTACCAACACCACACCAGTTTCTATTAGCTTAGCATGCCATACCTCTACCACCACCAAACCCATCTCTGTTAGCTTAGCAACAGGTAACCCTACCAACACCACACCAGTTTCTGTTAGCTTAGCAACAGGTAGCCCTACCAACACCACACCAGTTTCTATTAGCTTAGCACGCCATACCTCTACCACCACCAAACCCATTTCTGTTAGCTTAGCAACAGGTAGCCCTACCAACACCACACCAGTTTCTATTAGCTTAGCACGCCATACCTCTACCACCACCAAACCCATCTCTGTTAGCTTAGCAACAGGTAGCCCTACCAACACCACACCAGTTTCTGTTAGCTTAGCATGCCATACCTCTACCACCACCAAACCCATCTCTGTTAGCTTAGCAACAGGTAGCCCTACCAACACTCTTCTCCAGAGAGGAGGAGAAGGGGGAGGAGGAGGGAGGAGAAGAGAGGAGGAGAAGAGAGGAGGAGAAGGGGGAGGACGAGGGAGGAGAAGAGAGGAGGAGAGAGGAGGAGACAGGTTTGACTGACTAGTAATGACAGGGCAGCTAGTTGGAACTAGTCATAAATAAGTAGACGTGTGTGAGTGTGTGTGTGTGTGTGTGTGTGTGTGTGTGTGAGTGTGTGTGTGTGTGTCTGACAGAGAGAAGAGAGAGAGTCCCTCGGGGACAATCTTAATCTCATCCATTGATCAATCAGATAACAGCCTCTTTAGTGAATAATTAATGACTAAAACAGTCTTTCAGTCTCTCTCTCTCTCACACACACACACACACACACACACACACTCTGCCTCTGTCTCTCTCAGTGTAGTAATGTGCAGTGAGGGTTCTGCCTGAGGCTCTGCTCATCACTGGCCTTTAAAGTCCTTTATTCACCCTTTTCCACTGGACCCTTAAAGTACATACAGTACTCATCTTATACATCTACTCATCTCTACCTATCATCCTCTATCTCTACTCTCACTCATCTCTCTACTCTACTCATCTTACACTACTCTACTCATCCTACTCTACTCATCTCTACTCTACTCTACTCATCTCTACTCTACTCTACCTACTCACTCATCTCTACACTACTCTACTCATCTCTACTCCACTCACTCTCTACTCCCTCTACTCATCTCTACCTACCTACTCACTCATCTCTACTCATCTCTACACTACTCTACTCATCTCTACCTACTCATCTCACTACTCTGCCATCTTTACACTACTCTATTCTACCAATTCTACCTACCTCTCT
>JAODXP020005592.1:10000-20000 GCA_027497455.2 Sardinella longiceps | reverse complement strand
AATCCATTAGGAATTCAATCCCTCTGGGAGGAGGGAGAGAAAGAGAGATAGAGAGAGAGAGAGAGAGAGAGAGAGAGAGAGAGAGAGAGAGAGAGAGAGAGAGGGAGAGAGAGAGAGAGAGAGAGAGTTTGCCTGTGCTTGCTTTTAGTATGAAAGACAATACTGGAGAGACAGAGAGAAGAAGGAGAAAGAGATGGAGGAAGGAAAGAGAGAGAGAGAGAGTTCAGTGCCTGTCCCTGTCTTCAGGGGGGAAGGAAGGAAAGAGAGAGAGAGAGAGAGAGAGAGAGAGAGAGAGAGAGAGAGAGAGAGAGAGAGAGAGAGAGAGAGAGAGAGAGAGAGGGGGTGCTGTAGTGGAAATGGAGGGGGGGGGGGGATTAGTGCCCGGTCCCATTACTACCACTTCCCCTTGATTTTAGCCCTAACACTCAGTTTAGCGCGTTCACGTGTAAGTGTAGTGTGTCCCAATACTTTGAGGGGCAGAGAGATAGTGGCTTTCAGCCCTTCAAATCGCCTTCAAATCTGGTATCAATCAGAGGTGCTGTAGGGGACATGGACACTGACAGATGACTCTGGAGTCCCATGCAGTCCTCTTACAGTAAGGCCTAGTCCACACGGCAACGCAACGAGATTTTTTTAGCGGGCTGAGAAAAAAAATCGCATTCACACACGCAACGGAGCGCTAACAAATCTCATCCAAATGGCTCCGTTGTCATTCAGTGGAATGATGTAATACATATTCCTGGCCAGCAGGCGGCGATAACAGTTTCAGTAAATAGTCCGTTTCAATGAAGAAATCAACAGCTCCTGAAAGTTCGTCGGAAGGATCTATGCTTTTAAAATGCTGCTTTTAAGACTAATAAACATTCAACTTGAAGGTTTGTGATGTCTGTTTGTGAACATACAAACTTACTTACTAAAATAGTTGGGATGGATGGATAAGATTAATGACTGTAGGGTTCAGATATCTAGCAGGTTACACAGGGACATAGACAGGGATACCATTAGGCTAAATTGCTATGCTAGCGATTTTACAGCCTAGCCCACTGTGTCAGCCTAGGCATTTGAGACCTTACAAACTGATAGTTTGATAGTTAAACAAGGATTAAGAGGTTTTGTAGCAATATAGTGCAACTAATAACAACGCCTGGAGCAAAGGCTGTCAAACATGGTGGTGTTGGTGGTCACATGTAAGGTTATTTTGGTCACGTGTTGGTGACAACGGGGCTGATACGCGTCCACAAGACACCAAAACGATAACGTAGCGTCGCAACGATTTCGTTCCACTCTGGCGGGCGTTGTGAAAAATATCGGATCAGCCCACCCAGAACGCCGTTGCCATGTGGATAGAAGGCCCAAACGATACAAAAATACCGGATTTCGTTGCCATGTGGACAGGGCGTAAGTGAGTTAGGGCCAGTGCTGCCCACAGTGCCCAGCCCTGGTGTGTGTGTGTGTGTGTGTGTGTGTGTGTGTGTGTGTGTTACTCTTACAGTGAGTTAGGGCCAGTGCTGCCCAGCCCTGGGGTGTGTGTGTGTGTGTGTGTGTGTGTGTGTGTGTGTGTGTGTGTGTGTTACTCTTACAGTGAGTTAGGGGCAGTGCTGTCCAGCCCTGGGGTTGGGGACTGACTGCCAGATAGCCTATTGTGTCCTAATGCACTGCTGTGTTTCAACTAACTAAGGCCAGCCCAGCCCAGCCCATGTGTGTGTGTGTGTGTGTGTGTGTGTGTGTGTGTGTGTGTGTGTGTGCCAGCCCAGTCAGTAATGCTATAGTGATCCATTAGGGTCCACCACTCACCCATAAACACATTTCCCTCCATTTAAGAGCAAAAATCAGCTTTAGAGTTCTAGTGTGTGTGTGAGTGTGTGTGTGTGTGTGTGTGTGTGTGTGTGTGTGTTTAGAGTTGTAGAGTGGCAGAAAGGAGGAAGAGGGGATTTGATTACTGTAACTGGAGGGAACAGAAAGCTTTTCCTCAAAGGACCAATCAAATTGTGCTCCATTATGATTCGGAACCATGCTGCTTGTGACAGCCCTGAGTTGGGAGTCATGGCAACACAGCTTATTCCTTCAGCAGCACATAGGCGCTTTCGCCGTGACACATTTGTGTGTGTGTGTGTGTGTGTAAGTGTGTGTGTAAGTGTGTGTGTGTGGGTTAGTCGTGACCCATTAATGGCACAGCCAGTGCACCTTGTTCTGTTTCAGCTGCACATCTATGCAGGTGTGCTGACAGGTGAACCTCCAGACCCAATCTGTCATCAAGATACTCCAGACCCAATCCCCCTACTGTCCCCCTACTGTCCCCCTGATACTCCAGACCCAATCCCCCTACTGTCCCCCTGATACTCCAGACCCAATCCCCTACTGTCCCCCTACTGCCCCCCAGATACTCCAGACCCAATCCCCCTACTGTCCTCCCTACTGTCCCCCTGATACTCCAGACCCAATCCCCTACTGTCCCCCTACTGCCCCCTGATACTCCAGACCCAATCTGTCATCAAGATACTCCAGACCCAATCCCCCTACTGTCCCCCAGCTAACTCCAGACCCAATACCCCTACTGTCCCCCTGATACTCCAGACCCAATCTGTCATCAAGATACTCCAGACCCAATCCCCCTACTGTCCCCCCACTGTCCCCCAGCTAACTCCAGCTAACTCCAGACCCAATACCCCTACTGTCCCCCTACTGTCCCCCTACTGTCCCCCAGCTAACTCCAGACCCAATCCCCCTACTGTCCCCCTACTGTCCCCCAGCTAACTCCAGACCCAATCCCCCTACTGTCCCCCTACTGTCCCCCTGATACTCCAGACCCAATACCCCTACTGTCCCCCTACTGTCCCCCTGATACTCCAGACCCAACCCTACTGTCCCCTACTGTCCCCCAGCTAACTCCAGACCCAATCCCCTACTGTCACCCTGATACTCCAGACCCAATCCCCCTACTGTCCCCCTAGCTGTACCCCAGCTAACTCCAGACCCAATCCCCTACTGTCCCCCTACTGTCCCCCTACTGTCACCCAGCTAGACTCCAGACCCAATCCCCCTACTGTCATCCATAGACTCCAGCTCGCACGCTTGTGCACACACACACACACACACACACACACACACACACACACACACAGTTACTCTTTTGAGCTATGAGTGGCTGTAACCACATGAGGAAGGAGACCTGAAGTGATCCACAAACATCCACAAGACTATTACTCCCTGTTACCATCAAGTCCACTTCTGCACAGCGCAGCACAATAGACTCAACCTGATGCCTCAAGTGAGTAGCCTACTCACACTCACTCATACTCTTTCTCTCTCTCTCTCTCTCTCTCTCTCTCTCTCACACACACACACACACACACACACACACACACACACACACAGTGCATTACTAACTACTGTAATGTATAGCTGATGTTCGACAACTGTCTCGTGTAGCTCAGTCTCTCTCTCTCTCTCTCTCTCACACACACACACACACACACACACACACACACACACACACAGTGCATTACTAACTACTGTAATGTATAGCTGATGTTTGACAGCTGTCTGTGTAGCTCAGTCTCTCTCTCTCTCTCTCTCTCTCTCTCTCTCTCTCTCTCTCTCTCTCACACACACACACACACACACACACACACACACACACACACACAGGTCTTTCCGTGTGCCCTGACTCTTGTTCTTCCATCTCTGGAGGAAGGCCACTACCGAGGTCTTCACACACACACACACACACACACACACACAGCTAATCAGAAGCAGAGTCAGTGGCCAGTGCAGTGACTGCTCAGAGTCGAGTAGACTTCCTTCAACACCCAGAGGAGAAAAGGCTTAATTGGCCTCTCTGTCACCACAAAGACACAAAGACTGACTGGCTTACACACACACACACACACACACACACACACACACACACACACACACACTAGACCGACTGGCTTACAGTACCACTGCACACCAGATATCATCATCAACTCCAAGGCTATTTCCCACCGCCTCATACTGACTGTCGGCCCACCGGGCATTGCCCTGTATGCCCTATGGCCAGTCCTTGCATTGCCCTGTATGCCCTATGGCCAGTCCTTGCCTTGCCCTGTATGCCCTGTAAGAGCCATAATACTTATTTGAGTTTAAGTCATTCAAGAATGATATTTCATATCTATAACTTTCATTTTTTCTTATTTTGATTTTCCCATAGTTATTCTTTATGCCTATAGATTTGATGGTGGAGACGTTTTAACATCTCTTGTGAGTGCCCTCTATAGGTCAAGTGGGCCTAACGCAGGTTATATAGGTGTGCTGAGGGTGTGCTGTGACGTAGGATATTCCGGCGCACACCATCATTGACCGTGACCGTGCCCGTGACTGTGCCTTGCCGTGCTTGCTGTGCATGCCATACCCTGCAGAACCAAACAATTCATGCAATTTCTTTTCTTTCGATTTCTCATTTTCTGTTAAAACAAGTTAAATTAAATGTCATCATCTAAATCAAAGTCACGTTTACGCGTCAGATGATATTCCAGGGAACCCCACAGAAGTGGTAAAGAGAAGTTTTTCAATGGGACAAACTAAACAAGTTTTACTCACTACATGCCCTATGGCCAGTCCTTGCATTGCCCTGTATGCCCTATGGCCAGTCCTTGCATTGCCCTGTATGCCCTATGGCCAGTCCTTGCATTGCCCTGTATGCCCTATGGCCAGTCCTTGCATTGCCCTGTATGCCCTATGGCCAGTCCTTGCCTTGCCCTGTATGCCCTATGGCCAGTCCTTGCATTGCCCTGTATGCCCTATGGCCAGTCTGTTTTATTCCCATGCCCACCAAAGGGGTGTTAAACACTTTAAAATGGTTACTGTATGAACCCATCAACACACACACACACACACACACACACACACACACACACACACACACACACACACACACACACACACACACACACACACACACACAGCAGGGCAACATGAAGTGAGAGGAATCACATGCAGTCCCCTGCTGTTAGACTGAACCCATCAAGCTCTAATTAAACACTCTAACACACACACACACACACACACACACACACACACACACACACACACACACACACACAAACACACACATCAAACTCTAATTAAACATTTCCCTTCCAACCAGCTCCAGCTAACTGGAGGAAAATAGAGATAGAGAGAGAGAGAGAGAGAGAGAGAGAGAGAGAGAGAGAGAGAGCACAGAGAGTCAGTGGCAGCGGCGGATATCCAACTCAGTGGGGGGGGGGGGGGTGGGATTCCTCCTCCTCCACTGCTCTGAACTTTCCCTAAGTACTGTCTTTCCCTGTCTTTCCCTCTTTCCCCTTATCCATCACTCAATATGCTATCTGTCATGTCTGTCTGTCCCTGTCTCTGACACACACACACACACACACACACACACACACACACACACACACACACATACGCGTGCACATACACTCTTAGCAATGGGTAGGTTTACCAGAGTTGCAGAGTTTTTGTCTGGATCGGATTGAACTTGGTCTGATTAGTTCAGGTGGGACATTGATTAATTTAAACGGCGTTTACATGTCTCAAAGATCTACAGTACTACTACCCGTAGCTTCCCGACTATTAGCCGCGGCTTATACATTGATTTTGCTAAATTTCTTCCGCTATGAGGTTAAAACAGGGGGGCAGTTAATATGGTGTTGATATGGTTTTGTTTTTTCTAACTTGCATAAAACACTGTCCTGCGGCTTATACACAATGCGGCTTATATGCGTGAAATGACTGTACTGTCACCTTGGACAATGGTTTCCCACGTGCGTCACCACGCTTGTTATCCTTACACCTGCACAAACAGGAAAAATGTTCTGTGAGACCGATTGTGCTGGATACATGCATTCTGATTGGATTCTCAAAAGGTGTACACCAGCTCTTTCAAACCGATTCAAATTGTAATCTGATTGAGCACAATCGTTTCTGATGGCGTGTGTACATGAGGCGTTTTCAGTCAGTTTCGGCACATAAACCCATTACAGTAAAACGGTGCATGTAAACCAACCCAATGTGTAATGGATGGCAGCTGGCCTGGCAGTTTAATGTGTGGAGCGCCGGTAAACCCAGAGGGTCAAGAGCTTGCAGATTAGCAGAGGCACGTTAGCGTACGCCATTTTCAAGTGTGGCGCAGCACTGAACTACCTGTCCGGCACCTGCAGCCAAATGTTACTCCAGAAAGGGAAAAAGCAATATTCCATTATCATTGGTTACTCTTTGCTTATTTCTTGAGGAGCCTATGAGAAAACATGTATTGTCATTCAAGCTGTAAAACTGAAGGCACATTCTCGACCAACTCTCTCTTCTTCGTGTTACTGTAAAATTAGACACATTATCACCACCCTGAAGAATTACTGTTTTGCAAAGAAAATCAATGTGAATCCATGCGTCATTTCCAGCATTGGAACTTGGCAACAACTCCATTGATGTTCTCTAAGTGACGTATTAATAGTTCCCGCCACGGCTGTGGACGGCACACTTGGCTATCAAGTGAATGAGTTTCAATGAGACACTTCCAGCAATTCACTGATTTCAGTGGGATATACGCCTTTTAAAGTCTGTTTCTTACATTTCTTGAATAAATGAACTCCTTGAAGATTTATAAAAATATCCTTCAATTCATTACCTAAAAGTTTAGTAGTATTATAGTGATCGTGTTGACATGCACACACCCGATTTTTCCCATAGCAACGCCCGTTGCTAAAGACTCAAATGCGTTAATCAGTCGTTTTTATCGTCTTTTATTCATAACTTGCCTTCTGACCATCGACAAATCACTTGGACGACATCACAGACGGTATACTGTTACTACCATATTCAAATTGTTGCAACAGATAAAATAACAAAGCCACAGGAGAATATTTTATACTCCAACACGATAGATCACGTGGTAACGATGACGTGCCTGCAGAGCATCAATATGAATGATGACAACAATGTGGGCAAACAACAACAATATGGGCAGACCTCATCTGTTTTTGTTTGTTTGTTTGTTTGCAGACCTCATCTGTTTTTGTTTGTTTGTTTGTTTGGACATTAATACGGGGGTGAAGATGGCGGTGTTTTAAGCCGATAATATTACTTAATAGACATAATAAACATAAAATAAATATGTTGAAAGGAGAGAACCAAAAAGGGCCGAAATCTTCATCAAAAACTCCTCTTCAGATCTCTCAGCCTCTCTCCATGTTCCAGCGACAAGCCTGCCTGCCACACGCCATATGTGTTTACACTGTCTCCATGGCAACCGTCTCAGACCTGGCAGCTGATGAGCCGCCCCTGCTATTTCGGTCGGTCGGTCGGAGCGGTGCGGCGGCTTGATTGCCCGTGATGTGGAGAGCGAGGGGTGATACGTCTTGATCAGAGCAGGAGAGCAGGAGAAGAGCGGAGATCAGAGAAGAGAAGAAGAGAGAGACAGAAAGAGAGAGAGAAGAAGAGAGAGAAAGAGAGAGAGAGAAGAGAAGGAGAGAGAGAGAGAGAGAGAAGAGAAGAGAGAGAAAAGAGAAGAAGAGAGAGAAAGAGAGGGAGAAGAAAAGAGAAGAGAAGAGAAGAGAAAAGAGCGGGAGGGGGAACTCAGAGACGCCAGTGAAGAGGCGTCTCCTTCACTCTCTGATGAGAGAGGTGGCTAAGCACCAAAGGTTTGGCAGTTTGGATTCACAGCTCAAAAACACACAGACTATGTATGTCTGAGCTCAGGATGTGTGTCTAACGGATGCCAGCTAGCACGGCTAGCTTGGTGGCAGTACGTGTAAATCCTCACAACCCAATTCCTTGGGCAGTTCTAACTGCTGAGTTAGAAGCCTGGGCTTTTGGCTCAGTGGTTAGAGCGCCCGACTCACACACCGGTAGCTTGTGGGGTGGCGGGTTCGAGACCCTTGTGAGGTGCGCGGACTGCCACCGGCTACATAAGCACCAAACGTTTGGCAGCTTTGGAGTTTGGATTCACAGCTTAAAAACACATACAGTATATCTGAGCCCAAGATGTGTTCTATGGTCTTATTTCCATATGGATCAATCACAGGACGTTAACATTTGGTGTCCATTATTTTTTTGTGAAAAAACTTACAAAGCAAAAAATGACACCCAACATATGAGCCCTGCATTTGGAACCACTGAAAGCTTTTAAAAAATATCTAGGTATACAGTATGTCATGTGGTGCGACCTTCCCATTAATATTTCTGCCTAGTATCTGGTCATGCTTTTAAGATTGTTTTGTATCCCTGTACAAAAAAATATAGCATTGGTATTTATACATTCATCATAATTCAAAAACAAAATTGGTCCGAGGGTGTCTGATTTATGAAAAATATCAAGTGGTGCGACCACTAAAAAACTACAACAGCATGTACTAGCATTGGGCTCTGCCAAAGACTGGTGTAGGGACAGACTGAGAGAAGGGGAATGAAGATGTACGCCACTTACAATAACCATGACAGAGAGGCAAAGAGACAGACAGAACTTACAGAAGGAATTGATAGATAGATAGATAGATAGATAGATAGATAGAGTCATGACAGAGATAACTTACAGAAGGGAGTCATAGGACAATAAAGGAAGAAAAACACCACATGTGTGTGACAGGCAAAGACACTGAAGGACAGATGACAGGCAAGAAGAATAGAGAGATAGAGGGAGAAAAGAGAGAGAGAGAGATTGAGAGAGAAAGAGAGAGGGAAGAGGAGAGAGAGAGAGAGAGGGAGAGGAGAGAGAGAGAGAGAGAGAGAGAGAGAGAGAGAGAGAGAGAGAGAGAGAGAGAGAGAGAGAGAGAGAAGAGAAACACTAGTACTTACAGTAGGTTTTCCTGGTCAGCTCCTCCACCACCTCTGGCTTGAGTCTGCTGTTGGACTTGCCCATGTTCCCAAAGGGACTCACGCAGACAGGAAGCCCACAGCCAATCAGAAACACTAGCAAGGTCCAGTCAGCACTGACACCAGCAACAACAGGTCCAGTCAGCACTGACACCAGCACAAAGGTCCAGTCAGCACTGACACCAGCACACAGGTCCAGTCAGCACCAAAACTAGGATCTTGTCTCAGCTCCTGTGCTCTGTTAGAGCAGAGTCCCTGTCCTGGCTGGACTTCAGGAGAGTTCCAGTCCTCTCTCCTCTCTGTTAGTGCAAAGTGCTTGGATATCAGAGTGTGCAGCCCTGTGCTCTCCTCTCTCCTCAAACTCCTCTCTCCTCTGTTAGTGCAGAGTCCCTGCTTGGGTATCAGAGTGTGCAGGCATGGGGGTGCTAGTGGCAGGGGTGTGTGTAGTCCTTTGCTCCTCTCCTCTGCTCTCCTATGGCTCTGCCGGACGCTGCTCTTCTGAAACCCACTGTCAGAACAACAGGCAGATGAGTACCTCTTCTCCTCTTTTCCCTTCTTCTTCTGTTCCTCCCTGTCTTCTCCTCTTGCCTCTTCCCTTCTTCCGTGTCTTTTTCCCCTCTCTTCTCTTCCGTTCTTCCCTGTCTTCTTCTCCTCCCGTCTTCCCTTCTTTCCTGTCGTTTTCTCCTCTCTTCCTTTCTTTCCTGTCGTTTCCTCCACTTCTGTTCCCTTTTTCCCTGTTGTTTTCTCCTCTTCTCTTCCCTTCTTTCCTGTTGTTTTCTCCTCTTCTCTTCCCTTCTTTCCTGTCGTTTTCTCTCCTCTCCTCTCCTCTCTTCCCTTCTTGCGTGTGTGCTGAGTGGGAGTTGGCAGCTCAGTCGAGCCTCAGCACAGAAGCCCTGATAGCCGGGGAGCCTTGCCTCTGTGCTTCATGTGTGTGTTTCTGCACGTGGATCTGAGAGTGTGTGTGTGTGTGTGTCAGAGTGTGTGTGTGTCAGAGCGTGTGTGTGTGTCGTCCTGCTCATGCACGACTGCCGCTCCTCTATCATGGTTCCCTCCTCCACCATGACCAATGTCTTTTCTTCCTTCTCTCCCTCTCTCCCACACTCCCTCCCCCTCTCCTCTCTGTCTCCTTCTCTCCCACTCTTCTCTCCCTCTCCCTGTGAATATGTGTGTG
>JAODXP020005590.1:0-51035 GCA_027497455.2 Sardinella longiceps | reverse complement strand
TGATAAGTTTTACTGTTACTGTTTTTTTTTTTTTTTTTTTTTTGTCTTTCAGATGTAAAGGATGATGACCTGAAAGAAACAAAGGTGAATAAGAAGAGGGAATGGAAAAGGAAAAGGAGCAGCACAAGTGAAACTGAGGAGGGTGAGGAGAAGGAGGAAGCTCAATTAGAGAGAACTGCATCTAAATATAAATCCCGTGTGAGGAAAAAGAAGAAACATCAGAAACCCATTTTTGGTAAGTCCCTAGTATACTCACATGAGCCACAGTGATTTATGGAGTTCAACAGGAGAACATACAATATCACTTCATTTTCCTGGACCTTATGATGAGGGCACACAATACATTTGATCCTGTTGAATGTTATGGGTCACTAGAATTAAGATGTGTTATGCCTGATAACTACTTCTGTTCTTGCATTGAAAACCTATTTCACATGCTGTGGGATATACAAAGATGCACATTTTTAAATATACTGTATTTAATTCTGAAGCATCTGGGACATCAGATGACATGGCTGGAGGTGGTTCCCATGACAACACGGATGTGGACCTGTGCATTTTTGATGAATGCACTCTGTCTGTGCAGTGTGGGTCTGTCATTGGATTACTACAGAAGAATCGCTTTGCTTCAGGTTAGTCCTAATTGAGTGTTTATTACAAGTAAGATTGTGAACATAATCAGCAATTGGTTTTGTGTGTGTGTACTGTGTGTGTGTGTGTGTGTGTGTGTGTGTGTGTGTGTGTGTGTGTGTGTGTGTGTGTGTGTGTTGCATACAGTAACAGACAAAGTGTTTTGAAAGACCTCATAGTTATTACTTTTGTGAAACTTTTTTTTAACTTACCTGGATTATCTTGGTCAAATGACCTCAGAATAACCTTGTGACCTTCTGTAGGAAACACAGGAAAGTCAATCCGTGCAGAACAAGGCTGGCTGACCCCAGTGGAGTTTACCATACTGAACCCTGACCTGCATGATGGGATGTGGAAGAGAGACATCACTTGTAAAGGCCAACCGCTTAGTTACCTGATACAGGTAAAGAGAGACATCACCAGTAAAGGCCAACCACTTAGCTACCTGATACAGGTAAAGAGAGAGACATCACCTGTAAATGCCAGCTGCTTAGCTACCTGTTACAGGTAAAGAGAGAGACATCACATGTAGAGGACAGACACTTAGCTACCTGATACAGGTAAAGAGAGAGGCATCACCTGCAAATATTGGGTCAGCCTCTCAACTACCTGTAACAGATAAAGAGAGATACATCACCTGTAGATTTTAGATTTATCTCTTAACCATCTGACTGTTTAATGTAAGAGAATATAATGCAATGATGGTGTGTGTGGTTTGTGTGTGTCTATGTGTATGTGTGTGTGTGTGTGTGTGTGTGTGTAGTGTAAGATTTTGCAGTTGCATGCTCCGCAGTGTTTATGCCGTGTGTGCAGCCAAAGAGAATCAGACTTGGTAAGATCTTCATTTATATTATCCATACAGCCACAATGATTTTTATCATGACATGTAGAGCTATTATGGACGTCTACTCAGTTTTTGTGCATTAATTCCCAAGCTAAGAGGTGTGGAATTTTTCGGTCTAAATACTTCTCCACTAACACATTTGTATTAAGTTAATAATAAAGCAAATGTGAAAATTCCTTTGAATATAAAAAACAAATGCAAAGCCATAGCAATCGGATGGATATAATCACATGATTGCTATTCATGTTTGTACAGTTATTTTATTTATGTTGTCACTAACAGGAAGATCAGAGAAACGATGATGACTGTTTTATTTGTGAAGAGGGAGGACATCTGATTTGCTGTGATGAATGTCCGAAATCTTTCCACATGCACTGTCACTTACCTACTGCTCTACCAGGGTGAGCGAGGGAGAATGGGGGGGGGGGGCGTTTTACTATATTGCATAAAATCCCCTTCACACCCCAATTGCAACTAATTACCT
The DNA here is from genome assembly GCA_027497455.2 of Sardinella longiceps. Classification (NCBI taxonomy): domain Eukaryota; kingdom Metazoa; phylum Chordata; class Actinopteri; order Clupeiformes; family Clupeidae; genus Sardinella; species Sardinella longiceps. Next base: position 49,077 of record JAODXP020005590.1, on the reverse strand, counting down.
AAATGTTCATAATAATGATATGCATGAACTGTAACATTTTTTGTTCATGTCAGTTGATTCATGTACATGTTTTTGTGCATGTGTCTTTCAGAGATGATTGGCTGTGTACGTTCTGCATTTTAAAGAAGAGTCAGGAATGGCGGTACACTGGTCACATGACTGAACGTCAGGTCCTAGACAGCAAGGTTTCAGACTACAAAATGGTGAATTTTGTTGCCAAATTGAGCTACTGTAGCATTTCTCAACCTGTCCTCCTTTATATCTGTCCCTTAAGTTGTATTCAGCAAGTCTTCGTAATTAGGCAAAAAAATTCTATATCGTACAACTCATCTCTACTACGCTCCTCAGCGGTCTTTCAAATCCCTCCCTCGCTGCAGCACGTTGTCAGCGGCTTGCTCACAGCTGTGATCGACAGGCAGTTATCCCTTCCCCCGAACCTGATTGGTGGAAAGCTACAGGGACCGCTGGATTTTCACTATAAAAAGATAAGACGATTGTAACGATGATTACAGGGTTTAGATGGAGCTAGAGAATTCTTTTTTTTTTTCTGAAATACCCTTTTTCATGTACTACTTCCAGAATAACATGACAATTCCACAAAAATTTACACAAATACAGCTTTACGGCACACGCCCATCAGACACGAACGCAACGCAATGCAACGAAAAAATCAATTGTTTGTATTTGAACAGAGCAGGACATACATTTACAAAGCCAATGTCTATCTTAATATCTAAAACTATGGACTCTTATCATGCACCGGCGCAAAGTGCTTTTGTGTAAGACAAACTGCCTTCGCTATTTTAACCTTATTTATTTATTTATTTATTTATTTATGCCAAAGACGCTCATTGTCTAAAAAACAGCTGACATTGCGCCATTACAGCTGTGCCCGGTAAATGAAGAGGTGGTGTAAAGTGTTACTTTGAAAGAGAGGAATGATGTGCGATTGACCATGGATAACCTGGTTGAAAATAAATGTCACATGACTCGAAATCTATTTTATGGGCGCATGGGATCATTCTATTAGACTGTCTTTTCCTTGCTGATATTGAATTAATTATTCTGAGAAAACTAAACAAGCTTCATTTTTGTCTTGTGTAGCTTGTAGACATCCATTTACTTTATTAGACTTTATGTAAGCTATTCAATGTATTCAATTCCTTAAATGCTCATCGAGAAGATCCGCCTGTGTTATACTAATTTGACAAAGTCTTTGCGCTCCATGCTCTTAGGTTGATCTATCATTGGTGAATTCGGCCCCCATACAAATTACTCCCATAACACACCCATGATTAATTAAGTAACGTGAGTCAAACCCTTTTGAACTTTACACCTCCACAGCACCTTGCGCGACTTTTCATGAAATAGGGCCCTATGTGTTTCTTTATTTGTTATGCCTTAAAATACCACTATATGTTGATATGTTTTGATGACAGGACTCTGAATGAACATATCATAACTCTAGCCACTATCTGATGTGTTGTGTCTCGTGGGTGCCGGCCTTTATTCTGTCTTTCATTTTCTCTACTTGACAGTATCATCAGATAAAATTTGTTATGTTTCACAGGAATGTCAGTATCTTCTAATGGTTTTATTCAAGTCTGACAAGAAAAACCAATTCACAACAGCTCCCTGTTTAACTGTAAGTATGCGTGTATGTTTGGGGGGTGGGGGTGGGGGTGTAATAGTGTTTCCTTGGAGAGTTGAAACTGAAGTATAAAAATCAGTCATATCTGAAGATGGTCCTTTTTTACTTAAATGTCATAGTGGGTGTGTAGCACAGCATGTGAACGGACCACTTTTATTTGACGCACCTGGTTTTACTCTCCAAAGAAGGGTATAATAATCTGCATGCCTAACACAGCCTGTATTAGTCACATACCACACTATTATACAAAGTACAATATGCTGTTACTGTAAATGCTTTCTACTGATTCTGTTCTGACAGAGAACCGTCACTACCGTTGAGTATGTGACTGCCTTACCAACGAGCCTGGCTCTTTGGCATTGTGGTCAAGTTACACGTTTAGCAGACCTGGGTTCTAAACCGGGTGGCGTCACTGTTCTCCCCCTTTCGCTACATTGACTCTTTGATTGACAGGTGTCACGCAACTCGTCAGTGATAACGAGGCCCATGTGGCTGCAGAAGGTGAGGGAAAATCTGGAGAGTCGCTTCCGTCTGGTGGGGGAGTTTGTCTCTGATATCCGGCTCATCTTCAGGAACTGTGCCATCTTTAACAGGGTTAGTATGACACAAGTATTTATTTACACAAGTAATATGATATCTAACCACTAAAAGTGGTTGACAATCACTCCAGAGAAGTTAGTACATATATATATACAGTGCAGTACATGTCTGTTCCGAATATCAATTGCCTATTTTCCAACAGATAGTTAAGTCCTCCCCTCTCCCCATAATTAGATGTCAGTCTTGAGATTAATTTCCCACCTATGTGTTTTGAATAGAACAACTTGGAGACTAAAGAACAAGGAATTCAACTCTGCAACATGTTTGAGAAAGAGTTCTGTCTTACATTCAACATACAAGAAAAAGGTGGAGATGAAAGACAAATGGTAATGATAAAGAAGGAGAAACTTTACAAGGACACCAGAGGTGTCTGCAACACAAGAAGCAACCTGCTCATCCCTCTACCTGAGAGGTGAGAGAAATAATTGATGCAGTTGTGTCAGAACAAGATCAGACCCATGTTCAATTGAATTGGGATATATACTCCAGAGAGCCAGGTAGAACTGAGTAAATTCCTGTGTCTTTGATTAAAATTTTGTTTCCTTTATTACTGTAAATAAAGAATTTAATTATGTAATATCTCCTCCTAGATTGCCCAAAGAACAATAATAATCTATGTTATTTTACATGTTAAATTGCTCCTGACCTGTTAAAATTTTTGCAATATGGCCTGTTATTATGGTGAACTAATCAGGCTGTCCCTCAATGCAATTGTCTGCTTTCATGGAACATTATAGAAACGGTTCACAATTATTCCATATTTACATTGCAAAATGCTGACATATCTCATATCAGTCAACCATAGTTGACATTTATAAGTAGTGATGTATCAGTATTCAGAAAGTAGTAGAAGCATATTGAGTTGCCACTGTGATACAGTTCAGATTCGTCAACCTTGCAAGTTGTTATTAAGTGATTTGAAATGATTTGAAGTTAAATTCCATGCAGAGCTCTCTCACTAATATCTTCAATGTTGGTTGTTCTTCTGGATGAATTAAGTGCTGATGTTCCCCAATGCCGCCGTTGGGTCCCGGTGAAGCCAGAAGTCTCCCAAGAAAAAGTGTCTCCACCTACAGCCTGACCTCTCCTGCAGGAAGCTTTGAGTGCTCAATGTCCAGTCTGCGCTGGTCATGTGCTGCTCCAGTCACCCTGCATTACTACTTCACAAATAGACATTCCTTGGGTGATGACGTGCCCCATAAGCAGTACGAACCAGCTGGCCCTTTAATGTGCATCAAGATTGTGTCAGGAAAGTTGCAGGAAATCTATATACCATCTTTCTTCCGACAGGGAGACACTCAGTGTTCTATAAATGATGTACTGGATGGTGGAGCAGCTTCAAACATGTCTGAGCTGTTTTGCTTAAATGCCAAGACAATGAACCCCTCCTTTTCTCAAATTTGCCCCCTCAATTCTCTGGTGATTCCTGGGAAAGAGGAAGTGACAGACAATATACCAGCAGATGTTCAGGTCTATCTAAGCAGCACCTCACCCCTAACGTTCCACATTTATCTGTTTCCTGAAGATACCAGTCTCAGACGTCTGTTGGAGGCTGAAGAGAAACAATTCAGAGGCCAGAGACTTCAAAAGCCCCGACCTGTGAGACCTCTTCAGATGAATAGACTCTATGCTATAAAGACTGACTGTGAGTCCAAAATATGCCCAGTAGAGTTACCATTTAGATATAGCCTTGTTGCTCCCAACTTTTCAGAGGTGCGCATTAATGAGGCAGGTGACTTCAAAATGATGCTCCTCAACTCTGAAGATCAAGAGACAGTTTGGGAAGTGGAGTTTGCAAAAACCGAATGTTATTTGGACACATCTCAAAAAGATCACAATATATTAGAATTATTAGGGATTGAAAACTTCCTCTCTAAACATAGGGCAGTTCTTATTCAAAAGGTTAAGAATGTCATACAGATTGCAGATCAGATGCTATCACAAAACATCATCAACAAAGAAACCTATTCAAACATTAAAGCAGCACAGACTGAATGTGAGAAAATGAGAGGAGTATTTGATGCCTTGGAGTCATGTGGGGCAAGAAGGAAGATGGATTTCTTCAGCATCCTTAAGATGGAATGTCCTGACTTGCTAGAAGAGTTGAACTGGTCATAAGGGGTAGCAGTTGGGCCAGCAACTCCAGTTTGAATTTACCTCTCCAGAGGTGGAATATGAAAAATTTTCTCTGGAGCTCCACAAAGAAGTCTCTGCTTATTATCCGTTCTGGTTAATGGAATTGTTTAGGCAGAAATGTTGTCACAATGTCACAAATCTAAACCCCCCTCAACTCCTTAGTCCCATCTTGCAGTTATCAGGCAAGTATGTTAGCTACCTTAGCATATGGATTTGTTTTATTGTTTTTCTCAAAGTAGACTCAAGCATATAAACAAAGTTTATATCATGGTCCAAACAAGTAGCTAACATTTTTAAACTTTGAATGGTTATGAAAACAATTCAGTCAAACATATTGGCCCTCAATTATCAAATGAACATGGAAACCAGCCTAAGTGTCAGTGCAGGCCTCATCCTTGACAGGCATCAAAGAGAGGTACAAAAATTGTAAAACTTTATTTCCCAGAGAGATCATATGAATCGCTAATGTAGCGCTACAGTGCAAAAAGGTTTCATTATAAAATCACCCAACTGTCATTTGCCCCACATACAGTAACTCATGCAAGCACTGTTGCACTTTTAAATACAGTATACAGTATATGATTTAGCAATATGATCTGTCCTACAATTCTGGCTGCATTAAAGTAAAAATAGTATATTAATAGTAAGAAATTATCAACTAGAAAAGCACTCAGAGAGTGCAGACCTCCGCCAAGGCAATGTGGTCATTGACAAAATATTAATTCCTGACATCCTGGATTTACGATCCCCATCAAATTGAACCAGTTGTTACTTGTCCCAATACACATGTTGCCTGTGTAATTCCGAGATTTAGGCCGAATATTCAAAGTCATACAACTCTCTGGTCCCTCCCCCAGTCTCTACTACACTCCTCAACGGCCTCTCAAACCCCTCCCTTGCTGTAGCACGTTGTGATCGGCTCGCTCACAGCTATGATCGACAGGCAGCTATCCCTCCCTTTGAACTTGATTGATTGAAGTCCACAGGGATTGCTGGATTTTTGCAACGGCAATTTCAGGGTTTCGATGGAGCTAGAGAATTAATTAATTAATTAATTAATTAATTTTCCCCCTAAATAGCCTTTTTCATGTACTTCCAGAATACAGCTTTAGCAGAGAGGGAAATACTGCAACTTTTTACATTCAACAGTCACTTGTAAATCATTGTTTAGTGTTTGTTACCGGTGAAGTGACCACTGTTCTTTGTTTGCCAGGATTTATTCTTGGCTGGTGCTAATTTCCATGTCCGTTGCAGCTACTTTTTTTAAAGGGAGATGTTACTGTCTAATCATGTGTTACAGCAAATAGCAATAAACTAAAATTTGTTGAGAACAATGATGCACTTCCATAAATATCTCTTGGTTGGAAAATCTTCTCCAATGGGCTGGGTGGAGCTGTGGATATTCCACCTCCTCTCTCTCTCTCTCTCTCTCTCTCTCTCTCTCTCTCACACACACACACACACACACACACACACACACACACACACACACATACACACAAGAGACATGCGACATTATCCTCATTTATCTGTATGGGAGCTCCGTCAGTGCATTACTATAAAATCTATGGTGCAATGCAGCATTTGAACAGCAGGGGGCACAGTCATACATTGTGCACACAGCAGACAAGGAAGTCAGAATCAGTCATCCTTCAGCTCAACTCAAAGCCCTGTGGTCAACTTCAAGGTGGGAAATCGAGACCTCTTTTTGTCATTTAGCCCTGAGTATGGGCACTTTACGTAAGTTAGGACACTTGCTAGAGTGTCCTTTAAACATGAAACTTTTAAAGACCGGTAAACACTTGGTGTCAACAAAAACTCTTTACTAGCAACAAAACTAACCCAATTCACTACCTGAACAGAGCCACCCACACACTTTGCTCTGTTTTGCATGGATGACCTCCTTCCATCACACAAAGGAGGAGGATATTGGCTAGTGATTTCCCCACAAACAAATCCACTCCTCCCTTCAAACAAACCTCTTCTTGTGAGCAGAAAACGAAACTTAACAACTAGCTCAACCTTGTTCAGTTTGCTCCTCACCCAGTCTGACCCGCACCTCTCTGTAAAGTTCTGCATTTACTGTAAGTTGTAAGGAGTTGCCATGTTTTTTGTCTAAAGCCATAAAACCACTCAAAGACATGTTTTATCAGTTTGAAAAATAATATAGGGATGGACTAGATTGCCATTGACAGTCCTCTAGGTGCCCATAAACAAATTCACATCTCCTTTCAGTGAACAGAAAACAAAACTTAACAACTCGCTCCACCTTCCTAACTACTCCTCATGCACCACGCCCTGCAGAACATTTAGGTCATAAAAAACACACACACAAAGACATCTTACCATGTTAAAAATAATACACACACACACACGTTCTCTCGCCATAGTGTACACACACAAACACAATGTTCTTTCGCCATAGCGTGCGCACACACAAACACACACACACACACACACACTTGTGCTCAGAGCAGTGAGGGCCAGCTCACACTAGAGAAACTGGACCCCCACCTCTATTCACAGCTGTACCTGACTGGCATAGAAAAAAAATAATATCACTTAATTTGGGTCATTTATGTGAAAGCAATTCTAAGGTTACAGACATGAATTGAAAGTAATTCTTGCATACCCAATGTTTGAAACACATAAATGTTATCACCCAAATCAAGTGATCAAATCAGTAATAAAACTGAATATATTTTATTATGTAGTAGCCTAGTGAATTGCTATGAGTAATATGATGAAATAGAACAGTGTGGTAATTCTCTGCAAAGTGGACTTTGTCTCATCCGTAACAACAACAAAATCACAGGTAGCCTAGCCTAGTTTTTTTATTGTGGTTAATTATTATAATATATGAGAAAAGTATGTGTGTTAGGCAGTGATTACATTCAGTTTTGGTTTGAAACGATTGGACAGCTCGTCTAATCAGCTTCGCTTATTGGCCGGTTGTCTCTCTACCGATGTAAACCCGCCCCCAGAAGACCATCCCCAGACCATGGATACTGATGAACATTCATATTATGGGCGGGCTCTGTCAGGCTAACGGGCATCATGCGCGTCTCTTTTTTTAATGTGTTTCCCTCCAGCCAGTGTAGTTGCATCAGACTGCAGCAGAATGCACAACGCCAATATTCTCTAGGCCCACGGAATGCGGAACCCATATCAGTTATTCGAAACATTCCACGCTTCTAAACTGAAACAGAATCTGTGCATTTAATCTGAAAATCACAGTCGAACAGGAGGGTGCCATAGAAGCAGCACAATTGGCAGTTCAACTCAACAAGTGATTAACCTCAGTCAACATAAAAGTAAGTCTACACTTGTCACCATATAAGATAAGATAGGACAGACAGTAGTTTATTCATTCGGTTGGAAATTCAAAACATTCATCTTAGATTTATATTTTGATACCTTCAGAAGTTGACTGCTCAATCATTGAGCGCTGGTCAGTTGAGCTTGAGCTAACATTACAACTGTAGACTAAACTTAGTTTACATATTAAGCACTCAATTGCTTTTTTCAGGCTGGTGTCCGTGTTTAAACGTAAAGTATAGCCTACAGTTGATGGAAACATAGTTGTGTTAGTTACTAGCATTAAAAATTGTATGTAGGCCTTACACTGCATGCAATCAATGTAATACACTACTATTGTAAATATTTTCACACAATTATGCAAAAGGCATCTGTAAAACCAGTTCCTTATGTTCTGATTATCATAATTAGGTCTCTTGCATTCAGGATTCTTAAGAATGTTGCCCAGTGGTATTGCTCAGATAAATGCCTTTTGCCTCATTAGAGGTGTGTTTTAAGTTTATTGAACTCACTGCACCCTGCTTTCAGCTATAACTTACTCGATCTAACACATTCCAATTTTTTATATTGACTGTTGATTAGATCTAGCCACAGTAAATGCAGTGGCAATCTGCAGGTGGCCTAACCGCCCATGGTAGCAGGTATCCAATGACGGTGTGATATTCTCTGTGTTTTTTTTTTTTTTAACTTTGAGGCCCTAAACTGTCCCTTTTTCGATGTTCATTCAGTCAGAACTGAGAGTCGGGTCTCTGTGGTGTCACAGAGTAGTAGGCTACGCACAGTAGCCCTACTTTGATTTAATCAGCTTTTATTGTGTCACAGTCATTTCACAGTTGTCTGATCTTTTGCTAATAAAACATGGGATTGCCTGTGATATGCCCTTTTCCAATTCCACTGAGTTCAGGGAGGTTGTTTTGGTGTTCCGTATTGTGTACTGATCCAGTTTGTCTTGTTTTGGAACATAGAGTTGTGGGAACATAGGGCTGACCCCGCATTGGGAGTGCTTAGCTGTGCTTATTTCTCAAATCAAGTTTTCAAATATCAAGTTCAATCACACTAAGTTGTAACTGGAACCCATCTCACGGACCCCTTGGAATGTCGTCACGGACCACCTTGGGTCCACGGACCCCCTGTTGAAAACCCATGATCTAGTTTACTGATCCAGTTTGCCATTTACTATTATCTGATTTGCTTCAGATAGACGGCAGACTCAGCCAGAAATACATTCTGCTGGTATTCTCTTTTCACTGTTTTCCTTGTGCTGTACTGTAATTTGGTGCATAGCTTATTCATTTTGTGTGTGTAGCCACTTGTGCTTGGAGACAGTTATTTTCCATTTCACACTTACACATGTGCTCTTTTTCATGTATTTGATATTTTCCATCATACTTACATCTATGTTTTTTAGACGTTCAGTAGGTCTAGTCAGAGATAAGAAGATTGATATCTTTGTGATACCTTATCTGTTTTGATGGAACAGGCCCTCAACGTCAATTGTCCTCATCTTTTGAGGCGTGTTGGAGAAAATGGCGGCAAAGACTGATCGAGGCATACCTCTGAGTGCAGTAAGTGATTCATTGACTTTTCTCCTCAGAATTAGCAGGAATATTTGCAGGAATATTTGCCTGATGTTATGCTATAATTTTGTGCACATGTAAGTGGGCAAAGTAGGCTACATTACCTCCCAACTACTTAAAAAGTCTGGAGTCAGTTAACCCATAGTCCTAGTTCATGGGTTGCTGAATACTGTTGGTAGGAACAAGAACAAGAAAATTTAGTACAATGTCAGTTTGTGGTGCCCCACAAACGATGCAGAACAGAATTGGGAAGTCCGATTGTAGTGAATGAGGCACTCTAGCATTATAAACAGCTATTCAATACACTTATTTTTATTTACACCTATCTAATACAGTGGTCTAATTTTGTGTTTGTTTGTCTGTTTTTTAACTCTTCACAGCTCAGCCCAAAGTATCTGCACTCTAACTCTACTAGCCACACCTGGCCATTCAGCGCTATTGCAGAACTCATAGGTGAGTCAATAGATCAGTTGTGATCTCACTACCCCTTCATTCATCTTTTTGAAAAAAACAAACAAAAAAACAAACAAACCTATGTAAGTTCCTGTTACGCCATATACTGTACAAGGTTAAAGGGCAACTTCAGTCAACTTCAACAAGAGCTCTATTGCTCAAGCTACTTGAGATTAGCCAGTACTGAGGACGTAATACATTTTGGTCCAACCATATAGGTTTCCTTGAACAGAGAACAAGCAATAACAAAGTCCTTATAAGGCAAGTCTGTTCACTCGGCATCCATCTTGGATACGCCTTTGGGGAGTTATTTTGACTTGGTAAGTGCAAGGCCCTATCTAAATGAATGGGGAGATATTTATATCTCCAGATGAGAAAGTTGCGTTCACTTAAATAGCATATTGTTTGAATCCTTGTTTAAATCGTAATTGAATGGTGTCAATATCGTCACAGACGTTGCCCAAATAGCGCCGTAAAAGACTATTCTAAACATGAATTTGCTCACTGTGCAAACGTCCTCCACATGGCTATGACTGAGGGAATAAACAAAAGGTAAGTGTCCATCATGCTGCTTCCAACAACATAATTGGCTCTTTTCACTCCAAATGTCACCACAAAAACTATGAAACACCAACAGACACGTCACAACACAGAACTGTAGTGTGCATATCTACAAATGGCTAAAAAGTGGTTAAAACTGTGTTTATGCAAGTAGCCATAAGTACTTTTGTTTACAAAACAGTTTTGTAAACACTGCACAAAAACACTATTTGAACCACTTTGTTAGACATCATAAACACTACAGTGGGGTATTGTAATGTGTCATTGCCATGTTGCATAGCTTTTGGGGTGGCATTGGGAGCATGTTTAGATGCTGAAAACACAGTTTAAAAATCTGCCCCACTGAGTTAACTGTCAGGGCTTATTTGGTTGGACTAAAATCTCTTGCGTCTTCAGTACTGACTAATCACAAGTAGCCTGAGCAATAGAGCTCTTGTTGAAATTGACTGAATTGCCCTAAGAATCAAAACAAAGCCGTTCCCAAACCTTCCTACCGATAGTCATCCAAGTGGAATTTTGTAGTCGATAGAGGAAGCTGCAGTCTAAATTTATCATCCGGTGGAATGAAATACTGTTTTCTGATTGGCTGACAGGGTGTCCGTTATTCCCCGGTTACAGGACACTTTATCTAACAGGACATTAATAGGACATTTATCTAGTAAAAAGTTTCACCTCTGTTCCACATCAATGCTCTTTAGAATGGTGTGTTATGTTATGACTTTCTCTGCATTTTGTAATAACACTCTCAATATTTATTACAAAGTGCAGGGAATTTGTTACGTACATTTTCACATATTTCTATTGTATTTTTATTATTATTATTATTGTTATTATTATTTATTTATTTTTTTTTACTACTCTGCGATTAAAAATGCTGTGGCCATATTTAGCTACATGCAGTGTGGCTTTGGGAAATCCAATATGATTGTCTTACTTCCAGACAATGCATATGACCCAGATGTCAGTGCCAAACAGTTCTGGATCGATAAGACACAGATAAGAAATGTTGACTGTTTGACATTCACGGACAATGGAAATGGACTGAGCTATGACAAGATGCACAAAATGTTGAGGTAAGTCAATTCACGCAATCAGTGTGTTTGATGGCAGCAGCCTGTGTTCATCTCCCATTGCTCATCAGTTGTACACAAGGAAAATGTTGGATCACACAAGCACTGGGACAATCAAACATAGTGCTAGAAAAGCCTGAAATACTTTATCTCCGTCTTCAACACAATGTAGGACTAAACTAGTGGATTAGCTATCTAAAAGAAGAGGACCGTCAAAATTTAGACAATTAACGCTGCATTTTATAAAGAGATGTTTTATCTTTATTTTTAGTTATGTTTTCGCCGGCGTGTGTCTGTCTGTCTGTGTACAACATAACTTAAGTACTTCACGGATTTGGATGAAATTTTCGGAAAAATGTGTATAAGGTAAGGTAAGGTAAGGTTTCTTTATTGGTCTCCACCAGGGAGAAATTTGTCTTGGAGACAGGGAGGCCGCAGCACAACAAAAAGGACAGAGGACAACACCAACAACTAAAACAGACAAAAGTAGCATTCAATATGCCACTCAGAGATAAAAAATAAAATGGATACAGTACAGGCTCAGAAACACAGGATATCCTAACCCACTGCCCCCGTCCCACCAAGTCCACACTATCCCTACCCCCAGCACTCAATTGCACATCGCCCACATCGCCCCACATTCACCCTAACCCCCCCCCCCCCCCCAAAAAAAAAAAAACACATTCATTCTACAATAAATATCCATACATTCATTCCATTCATTCCATAGTTTAAGAAGATGAAAAACATTCATACATACAATCCCCCTCCCAGATAGCCCCCTCACGGTCATTACTTAATTTAACCACAGTGCAATCACTAACTGTAGAAATCGGTTTAGTCCCACTCAATCACCTCTCTTCCCTGTTTATTCAGTAGCTTAATAGACTGGGGTATAAAAGAATGTTTGTAACGGTTATATTTACACAGAGGGAGTCTGAATCTCCTCCCAGAGTTCAAGAGGATGTATTCCCTATTCAGAACATGGTCACTATCAGACACAATGACGTTTGCCTGTCTAATAGTGGCCTGCTCAAAGAGCTCCTGAGGGTTAAGGGGTGGAGTCACCCCCATGATTCTGCCAGCCGTTTTAATAAGGCTTGAGATTTCTGCTCTGTGTTTCACTGTTAGATTGCCAAACCAGCACATAATCCCATAGCGGAGCAGAGACTCAATAGTGGCTCTGTAGAAAATTAACATGATATTTTTACAAACTCCAAAGACTCTAAGTCTTCGCAAGAAATGAAGGCGCTGGTGTATTCTGGAACAGACATTGGTCACCTGGGAGCGCCAGCTCAGATCGCTGTCTATATGTACCCCCAGGTACTTAAAAGTGTTTACCTGTTCAATGGCCTGGCCGTGTATAGCCACTGTACACTGGCCACAGAGGGATTTGGGATCTAGCACCATCTCTACTGTTTTTTTTTTTTGTGTTGATATATAAAAAGTGTGAATCACACCAATTGGCAAACTTGTCCACTGCCCTTTGGTGAGTGCTCAAATCATCGTGTTTAGTGAGCAGGCTAAGAATAACAGTGTCGTCTGAAAATTTAACGATATGCTGATTAGGCCCAGAACTTACACAGTCATTTGTATATAGCGTGAACAAAAAGGTGAGCTGACGCAACCCTGGGGCGCACCAATACTGCATGACGTAATGTCAGACACAGTAGAATTAAACTTGACCTGTTGTGGCCTATTTGATAAAAAAGAGTAATACCACCTAATTAAAAACGGATTTACATTCAGATGAATTAACTTTTCAAGCAGAATGTGATAATAACTGATTCAATTTTGGTGGCAATCAGTGATCCAGAACGCCATCTAGAATTTATGTTGTGTCTGTGACCACATTGTCTGCGCTCTCTGAGTGCTTTTCTAGTTTAACCATTTAAATAGGCTATGACGTAGACAACAAATTCCTTTTAAGCTCTAAAAAATTAAAGTGGTCCAGACCCTCTTTGGGCTCATCATGGTTATACAGCCATGCTTACCTCATGTCAGAATGTCATGGCGGAATGTTAAAAACAGCTAAAGTGGCACCACTCCGACAAAGAAAATAAAAACATCAGGGTGAAGGGACGTTTGCAAAAAAATGGAAATCTGCCACTCCGACATTAAACTGTCGGAGTGGCGGTATGTTAGAATGGCAGCATGTAACCCAAAAGACACACAAGCATTTTTACAGAAGATGCAAACTGAATATTGATGCAATGCTGCTTTTATTTTGTTTGAGAAACACACTTTTCACAATAAGAATTGTGCGTAATGCATACATCGCATAGAACAGCTTCTACCTTTTAAACTGTCATGATTAAAAGAAATTGATGCATGAATGCATTATAGATTATTTCCTGGATGCCAGCCTAACCCATCTATGCCTGTAATGTTGTCCCACAGTTTTGGCTTCAGTGAAAAGAAGAACGTGAAGGGTCATCAAGCTGTCGGACGTTATGGCAACGGCTTCAAATCTGGCTCCATGCGCCTTGGGAAAGATGCCATTGTGTTTTCCAAGACAAAGGATGCCATGTGTGTGGGCATGCTCTCACAGACATACCTGGAGAAAACACGGGCCACTTATATAGTCGTTCCCATAGTCTCCTTCAGATATAAGCATAATAAGCATATCCTTTTCAGAGATTAGATTATCAGCTATAGCCATGGCCATATGTGTGTGCGTGTGTGTGTGTGTGTGTGTGTGTGTGTGTGTGTGTGTGTGTGTGTGTGTGTGTGTGTGTGTGTGTGTGTGTGTGTGTGTGTATGTAGATTAAAAAAAAAGGAATATTAATATGTTAATATTATAGCATAAATCTGAGGATAATTGGTCTATTGTGTCATGTGAATTTCTTCTCCTTTAACCTTGACATCCACCACTCAAGCCTAAGACTAAACACTCGGCCTGCCTGCAGGACATTCTAAAATACTCCCCCTTTCAGACTGAGTCTGAACTGGAATCAGAACTTCTGGCGATCACTGGACATGGAACCATGGCCACCACCACTGGCACTCGCATCATCATTTGGAACCTCGGAAAGTGAGTGTGAGATACAGTGCACAGTGTGTCACAGCCGATTCAGACCAAAACCTCGGTGTTCGCGGTGCATACGTGATCCACGCGTTTTTGGTGTGTTTTCATGTAGAATGCATGTGATCTTTGCAAGTGCAAGATCTTTTGTGTTTTTAATATCAAAGTGAGCATAAAAAATATTTAGTTCATCAGGGAGGGTTTTACTCAAGTTCACCATTGAGGGGGACTTTCTTTGAAAACCTGTTGTGGTTCGTAGTCCTTTCTCCACACGCTGAATCACCCTCCAAGAAATCAGCATCAACTTTGATCTCTCTCTGCTCAGCTTCTTTAATGGTTCTCCATAAACTCTATGATGCTGCCTTGTAATCCGTCACATCACCTGAAATAAGTCCAGTATTGTAAGTGATGGTTGGTGTTGGCATGATCTGATTTTCCAAAAGCTGACTTTGCTTTATAACTGTCCTTGAACTTTGTGTAGAAGTGATCTAGTGTGTTGTCACCACGCGTTGGGATGTGAATGTGTTGAATAAATTCTGGAGTGGTTAAGATGTACTTGATTGAAATCGCTGGCCACAACAAGCTCAGCTCCTGGGTGTACGTATAGAATGATGGTGTTGTATGTTGTACTGAAGGCAATGAACAGCATTCTGGCATAAGTGTCCTTTTTAACCCGATGCTTGAGAGCCAGGTGAGTGGCAGTGGAAATGGCAACTTGTGCACTTCGAAGCACTTCATAATGGTGGGTGTAAGTGCAACAGGGCGATTTAGACAAATTACTGTGGATTATCAGAGATGTTGAAGACATTGGTCAGGACATGAAGCAAATATGAAAACTGCAAGCAGTGCTAAATGAGGGCAAGAAAAGTTTCAGGTTTTTTTCTTTCCCTGTGCCCCATTCAGTTACCTGCAACTTGCAAGTTCATGTTGTAACTATATCTCTCTGTCTTATTCTTACCGATAGCACTAGGCAACCTTGCACAAAAGTGTTATGGGTCCACACAATCCCTTGGATCATACTTTACACCATGTCAGAGAAATGGTTAAATTTGGCTTGCATTGAACTGGTAGAATAGATGATTAAAATGTCAAAGTTTGATGAATGAAATTTGTCTCCATCTGACCTGCAGAAACAAATCCAGAGAAATGGAGTTGGACTATGACACAGAGCGTTATGACATACGGATTAAGTCTACGTCGACTGACTTTGACACGGACTGGGAAACAAATAAACAAGCTAAGCAAGTGATTATGTCACCCCCAGAATGCACCTTTTCCCTCTGTGTGAGTCAGATCTGCAACCTATCAAACTTTACTTCTTTCTGCATCTTACTGTATATTCATTTTCATTTCAGTTACATATTACCTTTATTGTTAAAGCTGCAACAAATACCTCCCACCTTGACTATGTCCTTTTTAAAACGTGGATGTAATTCCAAAAGTGGCTCTACAAAAAATGTATCATTTTTGCGTTTCATATCACATATTTTCTGTGAGAAATACTGACTGGAGATCAATGTTTAATGTTTAATGCTGTATTTTGTTCTGTTTTATTCATTTTTCAGGCATATTGTAGCATATTATACCTAAAGCCTAGGATGCAGATCATTATTAGGGGACAGAAAGTCAAGACCCAGATTGTGTCCAAGAACCTCGCCCACATCCGGAAAGACAACTACAGGCCCCAATTTCTTGTATCTTTTTAATGCTTGGTCATTGTGTTAAGGTTTTCAGAAATCTGGAATGATTACACATTATAATGTAAGTGATTTCAGTGCAAAAGTTATAATGATGATGGTTTCACATTAGTCATGGTGGAGGAGATACAGTAAGATCAGGGTTTGCTTTGGGCCATTGCCTAGTCATTACAAATCACTTACTAAATGAGAGAGCTGATGTGAATCAACCTGTCATTCCAGGTGACCAAATGCTGCCGGTAAGGAGAAGAATACGGAAATTTGATACAACATAGATTTAATAACGAAGCGGCATCTACTGTAGCATGTACTGAAGTGGGCATACCAGAGAGGGCTGATGCGGAGTATTTCATGATCTTAGGGCATACTGTAGTGTAACTGAAAGTAAGTGGTTCTGCCCTATTAATTTAGAGCCGAGAAAATTAATTTTAGCCGACCCTTCACTATGCGGCCTAGCCCTTTGAGATCCCGTCATGAAAAGGGCACTATCAGTGAAATTTAGGCCCTGTCCCATTTCTACCACTTCCACTCGTTTTTGGCCCTAACACTCGGTTTTGCACGAAACCGAAAGCACAAAAGAATTACGACCTCTGCACTTCTCACTACACAATCGAGGGGTTTCTCACTTTGGAGGGAAGAGAAATGGGACATTACCTCCGCCAAAGAGGCTATGTTTTGTCTGTCTGTCTGTCTGTAGATGTGTGTGTGTGTGTCTGTCTGTGTGTGTACAACATAACTCGAAAAGTACTGCACGGATTTGGATGAAATTTTCAGACACCGTGTGTATTGGGACAAGTAACATCTGATTCATTTTTGATTGGTGATCCAAAACACGATCTGGAATTTATACTGTGTCTGTGACCACATTGCCTTGGCAGTGGTCTGCGCTTTCCAAGTGCTTTTCTAGTTTATTAGTGTTTATTATTAAAAGTTATGCATTCTTCTGTGCACAACAGGGTTATGGATTGATTCACTAGGCTATGTATTTCTTTTTTTATTACTTCATTTTACTCATACAAGACCCAAGAATACAAGAACTATTCTCCATCAAAAACATGTACTGTACGTAATAATTAGGATGTCAACACTGTTTGCACTTATAGGTTTTTGTTTCGGGAGAAAGAGATTAACTTCCTGTTGCATTACCGCCTTAGGCTCCATACTAACCCAAGCATATTAAAATACAAATTAGCATACAACAACTAATTAACTTACTGTGGATAAATAGTATTTAAAAGTTAATACTGGAGAAATTCTTAGGCCCAGTCCCATTACTATCACTTCACTATCACTTCCCCTCGATTTTGGCCCTAACACTCGGTTTGCGCGTTCATGTGTAAGTGTAGGGTGTCCCAATACTTTCGGGACCGAGGGATAGTGGCTTTCAGCCCTTCAAATCGCCCCTTCAAATGGAGGGAGGTCTGGTGCAGACTTCGAACGAAGTGAAGTTGAAGTGAAGATGAAATTACCCACGGTTCTTTGCGAACTGATCAGCTAAACAAAATGATTGAGTGTCGGTACCCGATCTCTGTCCTCAGCTCTGGATAAGAGCTTCAAAAATATAGCTACTATTGCAATTAAGCATGTATATATATATATTAATGTCGGGATATCTTAGTTTGATGTAAATTCAGTTGAATTCCGCACAGGTGTGTCAAAACATGACTATTAAAAAGATCGATATTTTTCAAAGTGCGCGTCGGTACCCGATCTGTGTCCGAATGCACGAGATGTGTCCCGTTGTCTCAGCTCTGGATAAGAACTTCAAAAAGATAGCTACTGTTGCAATTAAGCATGTATACATATTTTTTAATGTCAGGATATCTTAGTTTGATGTAAATACAGTTGAATTCAGCACTGGTGGATCAAAACATGACTATTAAAATGATCGATATTTTTCAAAGTGCGCAAATCTTTCAACAGAATTACCAGATCCTCTCATGTGGGTGATTTTTTCAATGATAATTTGTGGATGACGGCTTTTGAACAATTTATGCCGGTTTAGAGCCTTATATCCGTTCATACGCGTAAAACAGGTGAAGACGTTTTTACGCAAGTGTTGTCCCATTTATTAGGGGAAGATTTGCACTTCTCACTACACAATTGAGGGGTGTCTCATCTTGGAGGGAACTCGAAAACGAGTGCTAGTGTTAGGGAAGAGAAATGGGACTGGGCCTTACTCTAGTTACTTATGTATGGTTACATGTACAGCCCTTGCTTTCCACAGCATCTTCTCCCTCCTTAATGTAAAAGGGTGTGTAAAAATTTATGAGTGTGAGTGTAATGTAGTGTAAGAATGTATGTATGGTCTGGGGATAGGCTACAGTTACACTTTAAGTGTCCAATGAGGGTAACGACTTGATTCTGATGTCATTATTCCTAAACTGCAAGCTCAGAATACGCGTGTTGCAATAACATTTGGCTACAACGTCAGAAACAAAGACTATGGTATCATGATGTACCATAAAAACCGCCTGATAAAAGCATATCATCATGTCGGCGCCCAACTCAGGGTGCGTGAAAGTGTGTTGCTGTCTTTCATCAATCCTTAGTTATTCTGTGTTGTGTCTATAATCACCTAAAACTTAACTTCTGGTCTTACAGGGTGTTGGGGTTGGCATCATAGGAGTTATAGAATGTAACTTCCTCAAACCAAATCACAACAAACAAGATTTTGAACAGACAGATGAATACAGGTAGGCCTAAATCAGAATCTCTGGTTTCCAAATGGTGTGTGATGAAATAATCTCTGTTTTTGTAAGTGTGCTCTATGAGCTGTCTAATTTGTCTCTATTTTACAGGAAGACCATCGGCAATGTAGCTATGAAGCTTGAAGAATATCGGAAAGAAATGCAACATAAGAGACAACAAAAAGATCCTAATTGCTCTGTTTCTTTAGAGGATACCATGTAAGTGGGCGGTGGTAGCATAGTGGTTAAGGAGCCTGACTAGTGAGCTAGTAGTCTGGAAGTTGTGGGTTTGAATCCCGTCACCGTGCCCTTGAGCACTTGAAGATCAATCTGCCGCACCAAGTTTGATGATCCAATGAGGAGATAAATATGCCAAGATGCAATTTTGAGCCAAGATTAATTTTCCTATGTTCCATTGAAGGCTGTATTTTTTTCCCTGCATGTATTTGAGTTGTAGGCACATGAGATTCTTAATCTACAGAAAATTATTCTGGTTATTTTCTTCCACCTTTGAATCTTTTTTAGGATTAATTCTCTTAGACTCTTAGACTTTGATCTGTTTTCGACCTTCTCTTAGGACATGTCCGGATAAGACCTGGGTTCAGTGCGACAGTTGCCTGAAATGGAGGAAGCTCCCGGATGGCATTGACCCAGACAAGCTCCCAGTTGAATGGTTCTGCAAGATGAATCCAGACCCTCTGTACAGGTGACCCCCCCTCCCCCAGAGTAAATGGTGACATCTTCCCTACTAGTTGTATGAGGGTATTTTATTAAACACTAAAAACAACACTGTACTTTGCATAATTTGTTTATCCAATAAGAGGGGAAATTGGTCCATGTTGTCTTTGATCTATAGCAGGGGTGTCAAACATGGATTGTGTCATATTTCTCTCTATGAGGTGCATCATGTAATGCTTTCCAACAGGAAAATAATACAAAATTAAGTGGTGACACATTAGGACTCTGTTGGTGATGGTCAGAGAAGCATAAGGAAATGTGCATTCTTTAGCGTGGTGGCCCTCAGGAAAATCCCAATGCTCATGTGGCCCTCGATTCAAATGAGTTTGACACCCCTGATCTATAGATTAACAAAGCAAATGACTAAGTATGCTTGAATTTTAATAGACTTAGTGGCGTCTCATCGGAAAAAAAAATTGGAGGGTCGCACTTGGACACAGCTTTGCAGGTGTTGTCACTGAGTGGTAGATAGGCTAAGTGAACTTGTGACTTAGCACTACATGACTTAGCATCTTGTTTATTTTTGTAATAATTCTGGGTCACAAGTGGTAGACTGCAGGGTTTCAGAAAATTGATTGGCTTGTGCCCAAAAATAATTGACTATTCAGAGAATGGAAAAGATATCTTTGATTCAGGCGCCAAAATCTGTGCCCAGAATCATGAAGTTTATTGCCCTAGTCAAAGTCTTTTCCAGGTCAAACTCTTACAAAAAATATCAAGGTTTACATAGAGTCTAATCATTTTCCTTCAGGAGCTGGTCTAATGATGTCGGCATCCATAGCAGAGGCAGGGCTTTCTCTGACATTTTTGGAATGTCTGGTATTACGTCATCTGTACACATTTCTCGTAAGCTACAAGTTAAACATTTTGAAAGGTGCTGGACTGTGCTGGTATATACTGTATGTCCTTATGAATTAAAGGGGTCTGTGTCATTCAAGCATAACCCTGTTGCAAGGGCCTGCTGACTACACTAAATGGCAGATGGAGCGAAAGAATACGGAACAACATTGATTGAACTCGAGCGCAAATGTGAATGAGCCGTTTGCATTGAGCCAACTGCACCATTAATCTTATCTTAATTTCGAAGTGATTTTGATGCTGATCACTCAATTGAACTTGTTCCTTCATATTTTCATATGTTGTTCCAAATTCTTTCGTTCCACATGCAATGTAGTGCAGTCAGTAGGGTTGTGCAACAGGGCTATGCTTCAAGTGTCACTTTAAGTGTCATATTTTGTACTAATTGTTACTTCAAAGGTCAAAATAAAGGTATTTAGAGAAGTACTCCCACACACATCATAAAACTTATTGTAAATGTACTGTGCTTAGGTTCAGCCTTGTGATTCTATGTCTTTTCAGGAGTTGTGAGCCACCAGAGCAAAAAGATGATGATGAGGCCATCTACATAAAAGCCTACAAAAAATAGTATGTCATGCTCATATTAAGGATCCTTTAAGATTAAATATATGTTTGTTCTTAAAACACTCATCCTCAAGACCAGAAACCTCAGAGAATTGCTTTGTCGGGAGATATTCCACGATAATGACCGCCTCACCGAACGCTATCCCTTGTGTAATATATTCATAAGAAATGCCTACTGAACTGCCTACGAATAATCACCTGGATGGACCCAATCCCGAAGCAGATTAAAAAAAAAAGTAGCCTACAGACTTAAACAGTCACAAAATTTTCCTGAAGTGAGCAGGAAGGTTCGGAGATTATAGTACCATGTCCAAAATGGCAAAACATCTATTGCTCAGATGAATCTTTTTCTGAAGTCTTTTACATATTGTTCGAAATTCTGGGATTCAGCCATATAGTAGACCCTTTGAATGGAGCTGGGACTACAGGGGCCTCATTTATAAAAACTTGCGTAAAAACCGTCCTTCATTTCATCTAAGAACTTTTCTGAAATTATCGTAAGTGTGATTCAGAAAGACTGAACGTACGCACAGAAAACATGCGTACGTGACCATGTCCTTTATAGATCACAAATGATCCTGAAATTGTGCGCAGACAAGTCTCCGCCTACTAAACGCCCATTCATTAATATCATTAACATAGGACTGCTTGAATTAAAACAGTGGCCTAAGCAACATAACTAAACTATCTATACACAGCTGGGAATAAAAAGGGTTAAAACACTTTTACTAGGGCAACGTGATCGCATGTTTTTTTTTTACCCTGTTCGAAAAATCCATAGAGCCACAATGTTCTAGGTATGCGCAAAATTCACTGAAAAGAAGTCTATCTATGAGAATCTCATATACTTTGTCCCACACTTGCATTCACTCCTGCTTGCAGAGATATACAATTCAAATAGTCAAATAGTTCTTTTTATTTGAAGATCGGTTTTGGAAGGAGGCTTTTGGAGGAATAATGGCTGCTCCATTATTATGGATTTTTCATCACGTGAGTTGGAATAGGCTACATATATTTCGTACCTCTACAACCTTACAGTATGGACAGACCGACCATATACATACAGCATAATTGTCTAGGTTAGGACTATGTACATCGCCAATGCGTAATGTGTGCCTACAAAAAGTTGACTAAATTACAAGCTGTTACTGTAGTCTGGGGTAGTGAAAGGCCATTCGAAAAAAATCTGCGTGTCGGAAAACAGCCTGTCATTTGCGCATTGTATTCGTCTCTTCCAAACGTTAACCGGTTAAACTATCTGCAATATCAGGCATCACCACAAGGAAATGGTCGTACGCCAAGCTGGAACCTGACGTGGAGATAAGTACTTTCCAGTTTTATAAATCTGTACTTTGACGTGTATTTGATCGTACGAACCATCTAAGATCAAATCTGTGCGTAAGAACGTTTTATAAATGAGGCCCCTGGTCTTATACCTCTGTATACAACCATACGGGTCACATATGTACATAGAATCAGTTACACGTTAGAATGATGATGAAATTGTAAACTGACTACTGATTCCATTTTTTTTCTTTGTTTTTAATTCAGTGAACGCCAGAAAAAGCTTGAGGCAGAAAAGAAGAGGATAGAGGTCTGCCTACTGCAAACATGCTTGTCTTGCTCCTGTTGATACAATTCAATTCAATTCAATTCAATTCAATTTTATTTGTAGAGCGCACAAATACAGTACATTGTCTCACGGCGCTTTACATACAGTACGGGAAGCATCCATGAGAATCAGGGGCAAGGAAAAACTCCCTCGCTTTGTAAATAATTTGTTATGTAGGAAGAAACCTTGGGCAGATCCACGCCTCATGGACTCAGCCTACCTGCCTGGGGCCTAATAAAGTATCCGTAAAGTCTGATGCATAGATTGACCATGGTTAACACAAAACAGTATGAGTACTGAATGTAGTCAGAGATGATATACACATAGTTTGTGTGACAGTCAGGGCCAAGGGATGGAGTCAGTAGTTGGAGTGTGGGATTAGTCAGTAGTTGGAGTGGGATCAGAGTTCATTGGGTGTTGGTCGCCATCTAAGTAGTGGTCATCAGGGGGCCATCAGGCCAGTTCCATCACGGGCCTCAGAGAAAAGGGGAGGATGGTCCTGGTGTGCGGCTCCGGGGAGGTTGGTCAGCATCCGTAGTGGGGTAGGGTTGGTGGCAGGGAG
Source organism: Sardinella longiceps (assembly GCA_027497455.2). Lineage (NCBI taxonomy): Eukaryota > Metazoa > Chordata > Actinopteri > Clupeiformes > Clupeidae > Sardinella > Sardinella longiceps. Next base: position 25,965 of record JAODXP020005590.1, on the reverse strand, counting down.
GTACGGGAGGTTCATCACTCAGCCAGTGCGTCGGGGCAGAGGACACAAGAGAAACAAAAACAAACAGAAACAAGAGGATTAGGCCAATCTAGGAAGATAACACTTCATGATATGTGTCATATAATCTAGCTAGAGTGAGGAGAGGGAGAGAGAGAGAGGAGAAAGAGGGTTGTACAGGATGGCAAGTGTGCAGATACACAATAACCCAGCTCAGTTTAATTCCAAATAGGTCTAGAATTACTGACCTGACTTCACTCATGTCTAATACTTCAGTGTGTACAGTGTATGTGCTTTGTGTCCTGTGATGATCATTTTCTTTCAATGCGTTCATGTCTATGGTCAGATGGATGAAGCGAAGAGAAAGGAGGAAATGGAAATTCGGGAGAGACTGGCCAAGTTGGAGAGGGAGAAAGAAGAGCAGAAGATGAGACGTCAGGAGCGTTACCTCAATGTGGGTGATTGGAGCGCCTTTCAGGCTGCTTCAGGCCAGCAAGACACACTGACAGAACAGCTTTTTTCGGGCTTGCAGCCATATAGCCAGGGTCAGTTGAATATGCTGAAAAGACCAGGCTTCAAACTCAGCTGTTTGAAACGTTTCTTCAGGTTAGGGCTGTTGTTAGGGCGGATTTACCACACACTGCTGTTAGCTAGCCCAGGCTAGCTGGCAGCTGTTACCCAAGCATAGATCTCCATTCCAACATTTGCGATGCACATTTCTAATTATTTGAATAAGAATCATTATATCACAGAATCCTGGCCTGGAACACCTGTAAAATGTGCATTCCATCTTCTATTGTGCACATCAGCTTATATCAGTAAAGGAGTGTGTACCACTTGAGGCGTACAGTGCATAATGTGGTTTGGGCATTTCTGGCATTTCTACCAGAATACTTAAGTAGATTGCACAGATAATATAACTTTTTGATGCAGGAGCTGGTGAGAACACTATAGTTTTACTAGTGGCACATTTTCAATACAGACCAGGGGCCTCATTTATAAAACCAGTTACGCAAGAAAAAAGTTACGCAAAGGAGGGTGAAAGTTGCGGTTGCAACATTTTTCGCAAAATGTATTTATAAAAAATTTCAATGCGTGAAAAAGTTCACAGTTTTCCGCAACCTGTTGACCACAAGTAGAATCATGCGCAAAGATCCCTCAACATTTTTCAGGCTGTATTTTAGTGATCTGGGGCCTCATTTATAAAAATTGCGTAGAAACCGTATTTCATTTCAACTAAGAACTTGTCTGAAATTATCTTAAGTGTCATCCAGAGAAAACGAACATATGCACAAAAAACGTGTGTACTCAAGGGAGTTTGTCTTTTATAGATGACAAATCATCGTGAAATTGTGCAGACAAGCCTCCGCCTTCTAAACGCCCATTAATTAATATCATTAACATAGGACTGTCTGAATTAAAACCAACATAACTAAACTATCTATATACAGCTGAAAAAAAAGAACATTCAATAGGCCAACGTAATCACATTTTTTACCCTGTTTGAAAAATCCGTACAGCCATAGAGATGTTCTAATAGATATGGCTTTATGAGCAAAACTCACTGAAAAGAAGTCTATCCATGAGAATCTCATCTACCTTGCCCCACACTTGCATTCACTCCTTGCAGAGATGTACCATTAATTAGGCTACTAATTTCATTTAGGTTCAAATATATATATATTTTTTATTTCACAAGATCTGTTTTGTAAGGAGGCTGGCTTTTGAAGGAATAATGGCTGCTCCAATATTATGGATTTTTCATTACGCCTGTTGGAGTTAGCCTGACATAGCCCGACCATAATACTGCTGTTCATCCGTATTCATGGTCTGGAGGTTCTTTAACCTGATGCGATTATACTGCGGGTGGGAGGGCATTCACTTCTGGTTTGAAACGATTGGACAACTCGTCTAATCAGCTTCGCTTATTGGCCGGTAGACTCTCTACCGATGTAAACACGCCCCAGAAGGCCGTTCCCAGACCATGGATACGGATGAACATTCGTATTATCGGCGGGCTATGTCAGGCTATGTTGGAATAGGCTACATATATTTTGCACCTGTACAACCTTACTGTATGGACAGACCGACCATACTGTATATACAGCATAATAGCTGGCTTTCACCTCACGTCACTAATGTATTTTTCTAAGCGTTCTTCTGATCGTGCAAACCTCAACTGGTGGGCTACTGGAGCTGGAGCCATTGAAAGCACTGTGTTTTGGCTGCAACTTTTTTGTACAAAAAGCCTGTTTTGTGCCGTTTTTGGATGTTATAAACTGTCTACCCGAGAGAAGGGAAAGGGTTAATATCGAGTTCCTAAGGAAATCGCCCGTAAAGGTGAGAAATGGAAAAAAAAACTCGCTGTACAACGCCGTAGCTGGTAATGCAGACCCTCCAGGATTTCGCGATGTTGCGATTTGCAACTTCAATGCAACTTCAACCAATCCCCGCCACTTCATCGCGGCCATGCAATTTTGAGGCATCACCGCACCTTTCCCGCAACTTCCTGGAAGGTTTCTCGAAATATCATCAATCACTCACGAGTGAAAGATCAACGGGTCCTGCTCCTTGTTTCACGGTGCAAATATTAGGCCTACTGTGCAAAACAGCTGCTAATCACAATATTCTTGATCATTTAGGCTATTGCCATTTACGTAACGTTAATGTTATGAGGCAAGTGTTACCTTAAATTAGGCATTGGACTGAATGAGCTCTCTTCCGTTGCGCACGTCTCTCTCTCTCTCTCCCTCTCCCTCCATGTGTGTGCACGCGTGTGGATTCCAAAATCACAAGTTATCTAAAGTAGAATTGAAGCGGAGTTGAAAGTTATTGCTAATGTAGGCTACATTAGAACTATCTCCACAAAGAATTCGACAAAATTGATTTTCACCGAGCCCCCTTTGTCACAGCACACTAAACGCACATTAAGTTGGTTCCCATTCTTTAGATCTATCAGAATTCAGAACAGTCAATTTTTTTTCAGTTTGAGTAAGCTAGCCTGCATCTTTTCCATGTTTTAAGATATCAAATCCTGTTTTGGCTTGTATGAAGTACAAAGCTTATTAGATGGCTTTTATATTTTTGCATTAAAATTAAGCTGATTTTTTTTCTTTCAGCCAAGTAATTGCCACACTGTCGGTTTCCACAGGGCGAAAACTCAGCGAATTTCGCCAGGCGAATCTTCGCTGGGGGCGTGTACCAAGCAGAGGTCGTAGCAGGGTGTCTGGGTCGGTTGCGCCGGGTTGCTCACATTAACCTAGCAGCTAAACTTAACCAGGAGTTAGAATTGGGATTTACAGTGGTTTATTTGCCCCTATTATGGTCGTGTAACACATGCAAATGTTCGTTTTGGTTTTATTTTACTGTCAACGGTAATTTGTGTCCCACAAGTCAATATTGACTGATACCAGTGTGCTAACACGGCTAATCGTTAGCTAGTTATTAGCATTGAGCTAACTGAAGTTATTAAGCTCATTTGTAAACCTACAGTGTTCTACCAGCCACGATAGCACTCGTATACAATATTAAACACAATCGGGGACGATGTAGACAGAAACTATGGCCCAAGGATCCTTAAATCAAACAATATATTTTTCATATAACGAAGTCATGGATGCCGCCATGTTGCTTGCAAAATTTTGTACTCCCGCCCTTGTCTTGTCACGTAACGTTTCAAATGAACTTGATTGGTTATCGCCTGGCGAAATTCGCCAAAAGTTAAACATTTCTCAACTTTTTTCGCCGGTCTTGGCGAATTCGCCATTCGCAGGGCGAAATTCGCCTCCCATTCATTTCAATGGGAAGTAGGCGAAAATTTCGCCCTGTGGAAACACACCGACACAAAAGTTATTTATTGTTTAACAAACAGTTATTTATTGTTTAACAAACAGCTCATGGCTTGCTTCTTGCTGTGGAACTACTTCACTTGTAGCTTCTAAATATTTAAAGAGTGCTAGCTCCCTGGCAATGGCTTCACATTAGGTATACCACAGTTTTACTCGGTGCAATCAATCAAGCCCAATATGATTAAGGTTATGGTGATGAATATGATGAAGCGGAAGATGATGACATGCAACAATCACTCCCTCATTCTTTGCTTTACAGCAGCATTTTCATCACTATTTCAGATATATTTTTAATATAATATCTTGTTCTGGTTTACAGATAAACTTGGATGGCATGTAGTATAAAGGGTTGATAACTAAAACCAATTGCCATCAGCCATCCATAATGTGCAGTTCTAGATGGTAAACAACCTCAAAATAAAAGAAAGCCTATAGTTGCAATACGTACGTATAGCTACAGTATAAACACCTACCATCATCAAACACATCAAAATGTGCTGCTTAAAAAAAAAAAAAAAAAACGCAACCTTCCGCGACTTTTTCTGGCCCCCGAAATTTTCTCACAATAAAATGCCTAACATCAGCACAACTTCTGCCTCAACATTTCAGAAAACCTGCCACGAAATCAAGCATTTCTGATTGCAACAATCACAACAAAGGCCCGCGAAATGCTGGGGGGACTGGTTGGTTAGAGCATCCCACTCCCACGCTGGGAGTTTGTAGCTTACAACATAACAACATAACTGGGCGTGTGCTAAGAGACTGTGCTGACTCACTCACAGATGTTCTCACAGATATTTTCAACATCTCTCTGAGCCAAGCCATCATACCAGAGTGCTTCAAAGCCACCACCATCATACCACTACCCAAGAAATCCCCAGCAACAACTCTCAACGACTACCGGCCCATAGCACTGACTCCCATCATGATGAAGTGCTTCGAAAGGCTATTCAAGGCTCACATAACATCCAGCCTACCCACCACCTTTGACCCCTACCAGTTTGCATATCGTCCCAAGCGCTCCACCGATGACGCCATAGCAGCAGCACTTCAACTCAGCCTGGCTCATCTGGAGAACAAAAACAGCTGTGTGCGGATGCTGTTCATTGACTTCAGCTCTGCATTCAACACGGTCATCCCACAACACCTGGTGGACAAACTACAAACCTTCGGCATCAGCACACCACTCTGCAACTGGTTACTGGACTTTCTCACTAACAGACCACAGACAGTAAGAGTCGGCAAAAACTCATCACAGACCACCATCATGAACACAGGGGTCCCCCAGGGGTGCGTGTTGAGTCCGCTGCTCTTCACCCTGATGACCCATGACTGTTGTGCCAGATACAACTCAAACCACATCATCAAGTTTGCTGATGACACAACAGTGGTTGGCCTCATCAGTAGCGATGACGACTCATCCTACAGAGAAGAAGTGCACCATCTCATCACCTGGTGTGACACCAACAACCTTCATCTCAACGTCAACAAAACAAAGGAAATAACAGTGGACTTCAGAAAGAATCACAAGCCACACACACTTCTCACCATCAACGGCAGTGCTGTGGAATCAGTGAAAAGCACCAAGTTCCTAGGTGTGCATATCACTGATGACTTGACATGGACCACCAACACCACCGTCCTTGTCAAGAAAGCACAGCAATGTCTCCACTTCCTGCGCAGGATGAGGAGAGCCAGTCTCCCTCCAGCACTCACCACCTTCTACAGAGGGGGCGTTGAGAGCATATTCACCAGCAGTCTCTCAGTGTGGTTTGGCAGCTGCCATGTTGCAGACCAGAAAGCACTACAGAGGGTGGTGAGAACAGCAGAGAAGATCACAAGATCAGCTCTACCATCCATTCAAGACCTGTATCCATCCCGTTGTCAAAGAAGAGCCATCAACATCATCAAAGACACTACCCACCCCTCAGACGCACTGTTCACCCTCCTACCTTCTGGTAAGCGCTACAGCAGTATGCGCTGCAGAACAACCAGACTCAGCAACAGCTTTTCCCCACAAGCCATCAGACTGCTGAACTCACTCTAGAGAACAAAACTGTAACCCCCCCCCCCCATACACACACACACACACAACCAAGACCTAATACTCTACACTCTCCTACAGAAATGTTTAGGTTTTTGCACTCCAGTAACATACCTCAAGACTTCTGAAACACTGACAGTCCAGAAGTATGCTCACATTGTCTGTTATGTTGTCTGTTATTATGTTACTGTTATCTATTATGCCATGCCTGATATCTTGATATCTTTGTACTTTATGTCTTGTGAGTTGTGATGTCCTATATATATCTCAGTTGTATGTCTTCATTTTTAACTGCACATTGGAGCCTTGAGAAATGCAATTTCAGTCTGCGTGCAATGTACTGTTGCAGTGCTTTGATTGACAATAAAGTTCGCTTTGACTTTGACTTTGCTTACGAGGTGGCGATTTCGAGACCCGTGTGCGATGCGGACCGCCACCGGCTACATTGGTGCCTTGACCCGGATGGGAGTGAGGATTTGGGGTCATAAAAAATGTCATCTGATTCATGTTCCTCGCACAAAATGAGCACAGGCCAGTGAATCTTAGGTTGATAAAATTATTCCTTGTGTCATTTTTCTTAATCTAAACACTGAAAATGGGTCCCATGGACCCGAAGACCCTATAAGGGTTAAGCTCTTCAATTGTTTCACGTGTGTCAACCTTCCCTTACTGGCTTGGTCGCTAAGCCAAAATTGAATTATATTAGTTGCTTAGAACCCTATGTAGCAAACGCTGTAACATAAGCATAATTTTTGTGCCAATTTTTTATTTTTTTATTTTTTGATTATACTGTAAATACTTTCATACTTATAATGTGAAAATGGTGTAATTAATAAGGTCACCTGACAATATTAGCAGATAGGTCATCACTTGGTCACGTGATGCACTTGATGGAGAAAGTTAAGTTTCGTTTTTAAGTCAGTCCATGTGTGCAAGCGGTATATGCAAAGATGAGAGACTGAAATATGAAGAAATGGACTTATAGCAACTCCTAACCTTCTGGTTGGAGGCGCACACGGTATGGACATTTGAGAGAAATATTTTTGTGTTTGTATTTGTGTAAATTAAGTTTTATTTAAGCAATTCATAGATAGGAACATGACGGTTTCACTGATGTGTATTTGCCACCGTGCATTTTATTTCAGTGTTCACGGTGGACTTGAGCGTTTGTAAGACAGAAAATTCCTGTAATAAAACGTTAGAACCATCAGTCGGAGCGTGGCATATTCATCAACCAGATAAGAAAAGTTGGGAGCAGCTATAAACACGTAGGCTACTACACCGAGTGCAGCTCAGCCCGAGGCCCGAGAACATCGAGGGTCACCGCGTGGTGAATGCAAGCTGTGAACGCATCGCAAGCCATGCCGAAATGGACGTGGGAGAAGAAGAAAGGACCGTCGTTGCAGCTTGAAGATTACAGCTCGTCGGCTCGCCTTTCAACCTCGCAAATCTACTCGGACTATCGCGACTGCAGTGACTTGCAAACCGTGGTGTCAGCTTTGCATCGAGGACAAAGACTGAGACTGTACCGTTTCCACAAGTCACCTCAAAAGATCAACAGCGCGCCGTTGTCGTGAGTGGTAACATCAAGCTCTTGGCTTTCAGGTTTTCTTCAGTTGATAAGAAACGAACATTATAACTTGTGACTATTTGAATAAGTGAATAATTAATATTGTGAAAGGCCATTGTTTGCATATTTTGTGAGAATATTTCTGATCTCTGTTAATAAGTACTTTGACATTCTTATTTCTTGTTTGGGTTTAACATGTGTGTGGTTGATATTTGAAATTAACCTATTGAAATTGATAATTTGAAATGATTGAAATTTGATGTATTGAAATACTGAGGATTACTTATAGCACAAGTTCTGCTTAAGGTTTAAGACTTTGATTACTACTGCTTATTATTATTACTACTTTATAGTGTTGTTTCAAAATAGTTCAAAAATGGATCAAAGCAAAGAGAGTGATCTTGTAATTGAAGGAGTAATTCAGGCTCTTGAAGAAGAAAAAGTAGAATTACAAACCAAGTTAGAAACAGAAACAGATACAACAGTAAGAGAAGAAATGACAGAACGCATTGCTGAGATTGATAATAGTCTGCAAGCGCGTAGCGTAGAGAGCCAGGAACCAACTGCTCAACCTGAACAATCTAGGCGATCAGAAAGAGAGCGAAAACCAACTGAAAAGTGGCTTGACTATGCAAAAGAACAGAGCGTTAAAAAGGAAAGAAAGTTTATGCTAACCTATGTAAACTTCAAAAGTGAGGTTCAGTACATTAGGAGCAAACTTAAAGAAGAATGTGACAAAGAGAGTCTTGAAAGTATGATAACTAATTTAGAAGAATATGAGTCACACTTAAAGCAAGAATACGAAAGTTTACGTGCATTGACCACCCCAAGCCAAGACATAAGACGGCGAATGGATAGCTGTTCCTCAGTAGCTAAAGAAGTAGTTGCCCTGTTGAAAATGCGCTGCTCAGATGTAGACAAAGAGTTTGATGCAGCCGCAGCAAAGCAATCGCTCTTTAAATTACTCCAGAGAGACGACGCGAGATCAATATATGGACACTGTATCAAGGGCAGGCGTGGATAGCGTAGCAGGAAGTCAAGTGTCAATAAAGAAAGCAGAAGCAGCCGCACGCTTAGCATCAAAACGTGCCGAAATAAACAGAGAGAGTGAAATAGCTGCACAAAGACAAGAAGTGTTAGCTCAGCAAGAAAAATTGAAGATGCTGGAACACCAAAGGGATCTGGAAGCTATGCAAGCTGAATATGATGTGTATGCGGAGGAGGAAACAAAAATGAACACTGAAATAGGAGAAAAGAAAGAAATAATTCTGTCTCCAAGTCGGCCTCAAACTCAGCATAACACAGCTCCATATGCTTCAATTGTCCACAACAAATTAGTCCCTCCTCATTCTGAAAAACAGTCAGAAAAGCAATTGAATGAAGCGACACTAGTGCAAGCCTTCAAAGAATCTCTGATGATGACGAGACTTCCTGCACCTGAGCCATCTGTATTTACTGGGGATCCTATCAAATTTACTGAATGGCAGACAAGCTTTAAAGCCTTGATAGAGACTACTTGTACGAGCCCAGCACATAGACTGTTTTATCTCAGAAAATACATAAGTGGAGATGCACTGTCTGTGCTGGAAAGAACTTTTTACCGAAGTGATGAGGAAGCATATACACAAGCCTGGGATGCACTGAACAAGCGCTATGGGCACCCATTCATAGTGCAAAGAGCCTTTCGGGGTAAACTCAGTAGCTGGCCCAAGATAGGACCAAAAGAGCCACTAAAATTAAGAGAGTTCAGTGATTTTCTTGTGTCATGCAAAAATGCAATGCCTCTCATAGCAGGTCTTAAAGTTCTGGATGATTGTGAGGAGAACCAAAAGCTACTCCAGAAGCTTCCTGACTGGGCAACAGCTCGATGGAACCGACTTGTCACCAAGGATTTGGATGACGGCAAGCCATATCCAAGCTTTAAAGAGTTCTCAGACTTCTTAGCCGAGGAGGCACGCATCGCCTGCAACCCGGTTTCTTCACTTCATGCCTTGAAAAAGACCGAAGAGAAAGCAGGCACTGACACAAAACGCGTCAAAGCAAGAACCCTAGTGACAACAACAGAGGTTGCTCAAGGGAAAGGTCAACCAGCTAAGGATTCAGGTGAGTCAGCTGGCTTGACGGTTAATCCTGCTGATCAAACAAAGAAGCAAATAAAATGCATATGCTGTCAAGAGAACCATTTCATTTACAAATGCGACAGATTTTCTGCTCTGACTCTTGAAGAAAAGAAAGAATTTGTGAAAACCAACAAAATGTGCTTCGCTTGCTTGAGAGTTGGCCATGTTGCTAAGGATTGTCGGAAAAAGGCTACTTGCAATATTCGTAGAAAGAACCATCCAACTCCGCTTCATGAAGAACCGGCTCAAGAGAAAAAGCCCGAAGCAAGCCAACAGACAGAGAGTTCCTCTACTACTTTGTGTAGTGTGAACATGACCAATGCTGACCGCACTTCTATGATAGTCCCTGTGTGGCTGTCTAGTGCTGTCAATAATAACCCAGAGATCTTGGTGTATGCTCTGTTAGATACACAAAGTAGCAATACATTCATTACTGAAGATGTGTGTGAAAAACTGGAAGTGCACACTGAGCCTGTGAAACTCAAGTTGTCAACTATGACTGACAGGTCAGTAGTGAATTGTCACAGAGCCAGTGGGTTAAAGGTCAGAGGATACAGTTCCGAAGAATGCATTAAACTACCACCAGCTTACACTCGAGAAGATTTCATATTGGAGAAGACCAGTATTCCAACTCGGGAAACAGCCAAAGGATGGACACACTTGCTTAGCATAGCTGACAAGATGCTAGACTTGCTAGACTGTCCTGTTGGACTGCTAATAGACTACGACTGCGTCAGAGCTCTAAAACCGAAAGAAGTCGTATCTGGAGCTGAGCATGAGCCATATGCAGTGAAAACAGACCTCGGGTGGAGCGTGGTTGGTGCCAAGACGCCTACTAGTGGTGAAGGAACAAATGCTGGATTCTGCTATTGCATCTCTGTAAAGGAAATTCCACCTATTACACCTGCATGTACGATTAAGGCTCTAGAGAGAGATTTTCAGGATACAAGCCCTACCAATGGAATGATCTCTCAAGAAGATATTCAGTTCCTGAAAATTCTGAATGAGGGAATTCATCATAATGAAAATGGTCATCTGGAGATGCCTCTTCCTTTTAGAAAGCGCCCCCAGTTTCCTAACAACAAGCATCTAGCCACAGTTAGGCTGAAACATCTGAAAGGGAAGATGGACAAGAATCCCAAATACAAGGACGACTATGTGCAGTTCATGGTCAGTGTTTTCAAAGATGGTGATGCAGAGGAAGTGCATGCAACACCAAATGACGGGAACACCTGGTACATCCCACACCATGGGGTGTACCACCTGCGAAAACCAGAGAAGATAAGAGTTGTCTTCGACTGTTCTGCCAAATATGAGGGCACCTCGTTGAATGATAACCTCCTCACCGGACCTGATTTAACCAACGCCTTGACTGGAGTGCTGTGTCGGTTCCGACAGTATCCAATTGCGATCAACTGCGACGTTGAGAAAATGTTCCACCGCTTTCATGTTCCTCCAGAGGATCGAGATTTCATGAGGTTCCTGTGGTGGGAAAGTGGGGACACAATGACTCCGCCGAAAGAATACCGCATGAGGGTCCACATATTTGGAGCAGCGTCGTCGCCAGGTTGCGCGAATTACGGCATGAAATACCTCGCCACCAAATATGAGAGTGAGTACCCCATGGCAGCAAGCTTCATCCGGAAAAAACTTTTATGTGGATGATGGGCTAGCCAGTCTGGATACTGTTGAAAAGGCTAAGCAACTTGTCCATGAAGCAAGAGAAGTTTGGCAGAAGGGACAACTGCGCCTGCACAAGTTTGTTTGCAACAACAGAGCTGTCTTGGAGACAATTCCAGAGAGTGAGCGTGCAGTAGAAGTCAAGGACGTGGACTTAAACTACACCGAGCTACCAGCTCAAAGAGTGCTAGGAGTGAAGTGGAACATCGAAATGGATGTCTTCTTGTTCAATGTCGTCCAACAAGAAAGAACAGCTACTCGACGAGGCATCTTATCCACAGTCGCCAGCATATATGATCCGCTAGGATTTCTGGCCCCCTACATCTTGACTGGGAAAAGAATCTTGCAAGAAATGTGCAAGCGAGGTGTAGGCTGGGATGAGCCTGTTCCGCCAGAACTACAACCAAAGTGGGAGACATGGCTTGATGACCTGTACAATCTTCAAAACATCAAAATCCCAAGGTGCTTTGTTCCCAACCATCTTGGCACGATCCAGAAGATTGAGCTTCATCACTTTTCTGATGCGAGTAACGATGGCTACGGGCAGTGCTCGTATATCCGGATCGTGGCTGAAGACCAAGTACATTGCACTTTAGTGATGGCCAAGGCTAGGGTAGCACCTATGCAGATTGTCAGTATCCAACGTCTGGAGCTCACCGCTGCCACAATCTCAGCAGCCGTAAGCAAGATCCTCAGAGAGAGAGTACTTTTGGATGGATTCGCAGGTGGTACTGGGGTATGTCAAGAACGATGCCCGCCGCTTTCATGTCTTTGTAGCGAATCGGATCCAGAAAATCAGAGATGCTACTGACCCCAATCAATGGTTTTACATTGAAATGAGTCAAAACCCGGCAGATCATGCCTCTAGAGGACTCAAGGTGGCAGATCTTATGACATCAGATTGGCTACGAGGACCCAAGTTCTTATGGCAACAGGAAAAAGGTTAGCAAGCAACCTGAAAAGGTTAGCAATATTTTCAGACTGGGGCACATGCCTTAACGTCATTGCTCGCATTCAGAGGCTGGCACATAGGGACACAATTGAGCCTGTTACTGTAGAAGAGCGAAAGAAAGCAGCTCTCGTGCTGATCAAGGCGGCACAAAGGGAAGCATTTGGAGAAGATCTGAAACATCTTAGCCAAACATCACAAAAACTCAAGAAAACTCATAAAATGTATGAGCTTGACCCTTTTCTTGAGGACGGAGTTCTCAGAGTTGGTGGCAGGTTAAGACGGTCATCAGCTTTGCTAGAGTTCAAACATCCCGTAATACTCCCGAAAGAAGGCATTGTAACGCAACTGATACTTGACCATTGCCATAAAAGAACACAGCACCAAGGCAGAGGGCAAACACTAAACGAACTCAGAGCCAATGGATACTGGATAATGGGTGTGAGTAAAGTAGTGGCCAAGCATATCAAGAGTTGTGTGACATGTAGGAGGGTGCGGGGCAGAACTGAAGAACAGCGCATGGCTGACTTGCCTGTTGATCGAATAGAGACATCTCCTCCTTTCTCATACATAGGCATCAACTGTTTTGGCCCTTTCTACACAAAGCAAGGTAGAAAGGAGTTCAAAAGGTATGGGCTGTTGCTAACATGCTTAAGCTCAAGGGCCATTCATATCGAGATGCTTGAGGACATGACAACCGATGCATTTCTAAATGCATTACGGTGCTTTATTGCAATAAGAGGAACAGTCAGACAAATCAGATGTGACCAAGGTTCGAATTTCGTAGGAGCAAAGAATGAGCTGGGAAAGTGCTTGATGGAACTTGACAAGGAAAGGATCGCAACCTATCTAGCAAGAAAGGAACAGTGTTTCCCACAGAATTTTCTGAAACTATGTTGGGCTCACCATTTCGACCAAAAATCACCTGGGAATACAGAATAAGCCCAAATGCATTCACAGTAGCCTGCAAGACGTAGAGACAGGAAGGGAGGGAGCGTGTCTGTGTCTGTCAGCAGCGTGCGCCAAGCGCACTTGAGAGAGAGAGTGAGTGACTGTCTGTGCGTTTGCTGTCTTAATTGTAAATACCATAGGCCTACATTAGGCTACCCATAACCGGCATCAAATTGTAAATGTTGTAACTAACGCATGGTTAGCGAGGGTAAATCCGCTAGAATCGACTTTCAGGCAACTTTTCGCTTGGTAAACTGCCTAAACGGGCGGATAGGCTACTTTCTGCACAGGTAGAGCAGTAGTTAAGGAAGGCTGCATTCGTACACCTTGTTCACTTTACCAAATATTATATCAGAGTTTTAAAGTATCTCTGATTAAATGTTCCCACGCTAGCTGCCTTTTATGCCCGCCAAGCTTGTTTCCGACATCGTCAAAGAAATAACGCATTTTATAGGCTCTTGGTGGAACGCTATTTCACTGACATCGGATTTACTCATGCCAATGGACATTTGATAAATAGATTAAAGATATTTTGTTACAGTCTTCAAATGACATTAACAGCCACTCATAGGCGACATCTTTGTCATTTTGTAACTAATTAATGGCTAACCTACTTCAGGCCTCAGAGCGGCACAGGTCTGCACATCTCTTTCAACGTGTGTGTCAGCGCGTGTGCGAGATTGGAGAGGCGCAGCGCTGTAAAGAGCTTTATGATATTTTTTCCACCTCAAAGAGGGCCTGAATGAGCGATAAGTCTGCATAAGTAATAAAAAGCAATGCAAAACTAAAGAGAAAAACTGAAACAGTGGTAGAATATGTGTTGGAATAGCGGATTTTTTTTTTTTTTTTTTTCCTCCATCGAACTATGGCGGCTCTCAGGAAACTATGGCGGCCCGCCATAGATTAATACATGTGTGGGAAACACTGAAGGAATGTGACTTACTTATGAATGTTCCCGAAACAAGTCATATGGGAGCGTCAGATTCGGACGACCAGGAGCGTGATGAGCTCTGTCCTTGCTCAGGCTAATGGACGACTGGATGACTCCTCACAAAGAGTGTTCTTCTACGAGGCCATGTCTATAGTCAACAGTCGCCCGCTGACAACAAACACCCTCGCTGATCCCAAAAGTGCTGAACCCTTGACACCCAATCACTTGCTTGCTATGAAGTCTACGGTACCCCTTCCACCTCCTGGAAAATTCGTTCAAGAAGACCTGTATGCAAGAAAAAGATGGCGCAAAGTGCAGTATCTCGCAGAACAGTTCTGGAGTAGGTGGAGCCGAGAATACTTAACCAACATCAGCCTTCGTCAGCAGTGGCATACAACTAGACGAAATGTGCAGGTTGGAGATGTTGTCATTGTTAAGGATGAAAACACTCCTAGAAATGAGTGGCCACTAGCTAAAGTTGTTGAGACTAAGGAAGGTGAAAATACAAGTAGGCCAAAAGAAGTTGGGACCAAAGGGTGAGCGCTTAACACAACCTTCACTTCTTGAGCGCCCAGTCCAGAAATTAGTTGTGTTAGTTGAACATTCTTCAAAATAGCTCAGTATTAACATAAAAATGAAAATAGTCATTCATCTAATATAACAGTTATTGATGGAAATTATGGGTAAAGGTTGAGTTTGAAGTTGTTGAAAAATTTTATTTCTTTGAATATGGTGAAAGTAAAGCTTTTGTAATTTTGGTGGCAGTGTAGCAAACACTGTAACATAAGCATAATTTTTGTGCCAATTTATTTATTTTTTATTTTTTATATTTTTGATTACAATGTACATACTTTCATACTTATAATGTGAAAATTGTTTTATTAATAAGGTCACCTGACAATATTAGCAGATAGGTCATCACTTGGTCACGTGATGCACTTGATGGAGAAAGTTAAGGGGAAGTTTGGTTTTTAACATGTTTAGCCCCTTTTCTGGAGTGTCTAGGATGAAATACAATCATCAACACCAAAATTCTGACAACTGCTCCTGTCTCTGATATTTGGCTCATTTAGAATCCTCCCTTTTCTGCTTCAGAATAGCTTGCTTTGTGCATGTCCGATAATGGCCTTAAAAGAACCTTAAACCTTTGTTTTAAAACATGTGCAGCTCACCAAGTGGTTAGTGGAGTTTGTTGATGTTCCACAACAATTATCATAGCGAAATGCAGTTCCTATCCAGTTTTATTTGTCTTCTTGTTGTGCTAGTTGGTATTGCTACGCCGAAAAAAAAGTTCCAGAATGTTCAAAATACCATATAAAACGTGACAGAAATTGTACTTTGCTACTGTAATTGTTTAGGAACATCAATGGACACCACTAAACACTTGGTGAACAGCACAAGTTTTAAAAATAAAGGTTTAAGGTTGTTTTAAGGACATTATCGGACATGCACAAAGGAGGCCATTCTGAAGCAGAAAAGGGGGGGCTCTAAATGAGCCAAATATCAAAGACAGGAGCAATCATCAAAATTTTGGTGTTGATGATGCTATTTCATCCTAGGCACTCCAGAAAAGGGGCTAAACATGTTAAAAACCAAACTTCCCCTTTAAGTTTCGTTTTTAAGTCAGTCCATGTGTGCAAGCGGTATATGCAAAGATGAGAGACTGAAATAAGAAGAAATGGACTAATAGCAACTCCTAACCTTCTGGTTGGAGGCGCACACGGTATGGACATTTGAGAGAAATATTTTTGTGTTTGTATTTGTGTAAATTAAGTAGGGTTGTTAATGAATAATCGATTATCGATTATTTGTTTGTTAAGGCTTGTTCGAATAAAAATTAAAGCTTAGCGAATAATCGTTTAATTTATTGCGCATTAGAACAGCTACATCTTCCGGTACGCTATTGCGCAACAACGAGGAGAGGTGAAGGAGGTTAGGAGGAGAATAGCAGTGTGGGACCATTTCTCAAGAAACATGGGCCTATAGCTTATAAATTTCAATGCAATTACAGTGACACTGTTACCTACCAACATCATTTAAAATGCGGTCTGATACTGGAGAACTGTTCTCATATCAGCTAGTTTGGCAAAAAGTATGTGCGCATTGCCTAGTCGCGCTGTTTTCTCCGTTGTGAAGGGAAACAGGCATGCTGTTGATAAATTGGTTGCTGCTTATTAGGGCTACGTAATTTGAGAAAAAAATGTTATTCGTTATTTAACGTAGCCTGCTTGGCTACTGAAGGCTATTACAGAGCGCGTCAGTTTTTTATAATAATTGTCTCTGCCTCGGAAAGCATGAACGTGTGATCCACTGGAATATGCATACCTGTGTGCCTTGCTCGCCCGCCCTCTCGTCCTGAGTTTGAACAAAACTATGTGAAAGTTCTTCCTATCACCAGCTGTTATCCGTTGGCAATTTTGGTCAGAAAAGTTCCATATTTCGTCGTGCATTCAAAAATGCTCATGATAGCCTATGCTGCATTCAAAACATTGTGACAAATCTAGCCAAGAGCTGGATTCTTATTTCACAATCTGGGACGTCATTAAGCTCTGGATAAAAGTACAGTCGAAAAAAAATATTTAACAGCATAAACAAAAGCTACATTAGAGCTCTAATAACTGACAGTCAATTCCTTCACGAAATCCCTAAACATCGCAACCAGGTCTACACGGTTGATGTGGTGCAAGTTCGCACCTTAATGCACACTGATCCTTTCGCTCTCATGCTGTGGAAGGCCAAAATGCTGTATTTCCTTAATAACTTTGGAGAAATATAAGTCGTTTGCGTTTTTTTGACATTAATTTGCGTGGGGAAGATGGGCGCAAACCCATGTATGTAGACTATGGCTCTGAAAGTGGGCAAATGACGTCATTTTTTTTCGCAAATAATCGATTAACTGTTATATTTCTGAATAATCGAACATGAAAATTTCTGAAAAGTCCCAACCCTAAAATTAAGTTTTATTTAAGCAATTCATAGATAGGAACATGACGGTTTCACTGATGTGTATTTGCCACCGTGTATTTTATTTCAGTGTTCACGGTGGACTTGAGCGTTTGTAAGACAGAAAATTCCTGTAATAAAACGTTAGAACCATCAGTCGGAGCGTGGCATATTCATCAACCAGATAAGAAAAGTTGGGAGCAGCTATACCCTAGACGTAGCAGGTGTGCTATGAGGCCTTTAATTGCTGTATAGAAAAAATGCTATTTTTGCTGAAGAAATGTTAGGCCTGTTGCCATTAAAGGACAACTTCAGTCATTTTCAACAAGAGCTCTATTGCTCAAGCTACTTGAGATTAGCCAATACTGAAGATGCAGATTTTGGTCCAACCATAGTTTCCTTGAACAGAGAAGAATCACTTACAACTAGCCCAATGGGGCAGACATTTAAACTGTGTTTTCAGCATCTAAACATGCTCCAAATATCACCCCAAAAGCTATGTAACATCATCAGACACATTACAACACATCAATGTAGTGTTTATGACTACAAATGTCTGACAAAGTGGTTAAAATAGTGTTTTTATGCAGTGTTTACAAAACCGTTTTGTAAACAAACAATGTTTGGCTGCTTGCATAAACACACGGTTTTAACACTTTTTCAGCCATTTGTAGTCATACACAATACAGTTATGTGTTGTAAGGTGTCTGTTGATACTTCATAGTCTTTGTGGTGACATTTGGAGTATGTTAAGATGTTAAAAATACAGTTCAAAAGTCTGCCCCATTGGGCTAGTTGTAAGTGATTCTTCTTCGTTCAAGGAAACCTATATGGTTGGACCAAAATGTCTTGCGTCTTCAGTATTGGCTAATCTCAAGTAGCTTGAGCAATAGAGCTCTTGTTGAAAATGACTGAAGTTGCCCTTTAAGAACATTGAAAATAAATGTATAGCCAACACTACTCATTACTACTCATGCAATTAACCGCAATTCATTTACATGTTAAAATACACCTTCCAGTCCAAACCCCACCCCACCCCCCCACATCGGCCACCTGCCAGCGTGCACACGCACAACGGTACTTTGTGACCTTTTCCAAGGTTTGCAGGTCTGTAATAAGATGGATGGAAAACGGGATAGTGGAACAAGTGATGAGCTGTCATAAAAATGAAAAAAAAAAAAATTCTACTGTATAACAACAATGTATGTCTTTTAATGTACCTCACCTTTGATCACGTTTGTGTGTGTGTGTGTGTGTGTGTGTGTGTGTGTGTGTGTGTGTGTGTGTGTGTGTGTTTGTCTGTCTGTCTGTCTGTCTGTATGTCTGTGGACAAAGAACATTGCAAGGGCGGCAGCCACCCCCAACAACTTCAATACCACCAGTCAGACAGGTGAGAAGTAGATGCGTGATTCTGAACACAATTGCTTCTGGGTAATGATAATGAGAGTGACATTGTCTTGTGCACTGCATTTTATGGAACATGTTTCTGACTTGACAGACCTCAGTCAATCCTCTGAGGGCAAGCACTCCACATTGTCCAGGTACACAACACTTTTGTGACTCAAATAAATTTTATTGTGCTAAACATTTAACATACAGATGAAAGCATTGAACTCATGATAAATACTTAGACATGTTTGTAATTGTAGAAATTAACCCTTTTGAACTGATCTGCAGTAGTCCTACAGCAAAGAGGAAGCGAAGTGCAGGGTTAGCTGGTGCAAAGCAAGTAAGAAACAGTCATGCATCTGGGTTTGAAGCTGCTATCGCCTCCGCCGATAACTGTGTCTTCCTCAACAAGGAGCAGCAACAGCAGGACCAGCTAATGAAGAAACTCATTCTCAAAGTCAAGTACTTGGAACAGAGCATTCAGGTGCTCATCACTCAAAATTCAATCAAGAAAGAACAGAACCACCAAGCTGGCGAAACAGATTATCTGGAGGGCAAAGGGGATTATATACGACTACGACAACGAATAGAGCAGATGCAGAAAGAAGGGGATGCTCTAGTAGAGGAAAAAAGACAATGGGAAGAGAAAAGCGAAGGGGAAGGGAACTGCAGCAGACCACCGCAGAAAGAGGCAGATGTCCTCAGCGCAGATTAATACTGTGTACAATAAATTGGCACTGCAGGGGGACCTACTACTCAGGGAACTGGACCAGTCTAATGTGAAGCAATTGAAGACCAAGGTGAGAGAGGGGAGCATTGAAAGTAAAAAATGTCATCCTGGTATGGTAGAATGCATGGCAAATGATAAAAAGTGTACAATGATGTGAATCACAATACTTTTCCTGGCTTACCCTGGTGTTATGGAAAGGCATGACGCCCAGAAACTTACTCTAACTCAAGTTGTCTAGGGATATTGTGGTAAAACGGGCCTTGTCACCAGGTCCGGGTCCACCCAAAAACGGGCTCCACCACAAGTAGCACTTTAGTACAAGGTGTTTTTATTTTATGGTGCACCCCAAAATACAAGAATACAGGCAAAAATGCCAATAAAAGTGAAAAAGTATACTGGCCAATATATACGAAGGAACAATAGGAAAAAAACAAAACAAAAATAAAATAAATAATGCTTAATAGCAATATACAATAATAACTTTAAATCAGCAGTCTTGAGTGGTGAGGGCCAAATTTGGGACCCAACATTGAAATGAGGGCCGCCAAAGGCTAGCCTGACATAGCCCGCCCATAATACGAATGTTCATACGTATCCATGGTCTGGGAACGGTCCTCTTGGGCGTGTTGATATCGGTAGAGAGTCTACCGGCCAATAAGCGACGCTGATTAGACGAGCTGTCCAATTGTTTCAAACCAAAAGTGAATGCCCTCCCCCCCGCAGTATAATCGCGCCAGGTTAAAGAACCTCCAGACCATGAATACGGATGAACAGCAGTATTATGGTCGGGCTATGTCAGGCTAGCCAAAGGCGTGGGCCGGGGAGGGATTTTAAAAATCCCATTTGAAATAATTTTAATGACCACATTGTATTAATAACAAAAATAAACAATAAACACATTTTAAGTAAAAATGGATGCAGTTTCCTTAGGGCCCTTGGCTATTTTCTGTATTTCACTACCTTTACTTTTGAGCTATTATCTCAGTCATTATAAGGCCCAGGAGCACACTACAGCTTGATTTTTTTTTCAGGACAGACTGGGCTGTCTAAATCTGGTAGTGATTGCTGTGGTACTAGATAGTAGTGGCCTTAGAATTAAGTTTTTTGTAATTCCTGTCTGTGAAAATTCAGAAATTTGACATATTTTCAAAACCTCCTTGGGAACTGCTAGTCATGGAAAAGAGTGTCACATACCATTCTACCCAGTAGGTTCCGTCGATTACTTTGATATGCAGAACTTTGTATTTGATTGAGGCACTCATGAGATATTTCACCGAGATGAACAGGTATGACATGGATGCAGAAGAAATGTTATTTTAACTTTATATATAAGTTATTTATAGGCTTTACATGAGAGCCGGTCAGCATACAATCTGAAGGATAAAGAGAATCTATTTATGCTGTTTCCATAGGTATGTGTGTCTCCCTTAGGGTATGTAAACTCAGCACATGGGTGGTGCTAGAAGAAGGGACGTGTCTACGTCCGTACTATGTCTATGTCTATGGCGGGCTGCCAAAAATAACGCACTTTGAGAACCTCTGCTTTAAATGGTACTTGCAAATAAGTTTGTCAAGAATCCTACAGCCTCAATCTGCATTACCTTGCTGCACCTCTTTTTGTCTCCCACACAATGAATAAGGATCCCCTTTTAAGCCCCTAGGCCATAATTCACATTAGGGTCATTCCGTGTGAAATCAACCAGTGACGGACCGGTCACCCTCTCTGAAAAATCTAAAAAAAATTACAGTTGTTTGTATACTCAACCTATGTTTGAATCTGAAATAGTAAGTCTGTATCACTAATGGTTGCAAAAGTACAGCCATTTGAAATTTCAAGTAATTTTAAGCATTTTGGTGAACAAGCCTTTTTGTCCAACTTCCAACATAACTGGCTCTTTTAGTATTTCACACACAATGATGAAACCATGTGCATTGAAACACATTTTCCTGTAGAGTTCAAAAATCCACTCAGATCAGATGTATCTTGTGTAGTTTCCCCTCTCCAGAGCTCTGAAGATGGCTGTAAATTCTATATGTGATTTCACACCACCACCTTTCAGGGCTTCTTGTTCAAAAAGGAAGTGAGACAAATTTATCCAAGTTTTTTTCCCACTCAAATGTGGATTTTGCAGTCCTGTTTATGCATTAACTTTTATTGATAATGTTATCATACTGTCAGAGCATTTCTTCAAAGATGGCTCCAATTTTGGAAAGGGTTGTTTTCATCCTCTTATTTTACCATGTGGACAGTTTGCAAGATTTTTTTAAATTTTACCATGACTCATTCAGTATCTGAGGAACATCTGTCCAAAGTTTGGTGTTGTTGCTGAGTGTCATTATTGTGATATGATTTTTTTGAAAATATTGTCAGTAACTCCACTGATTTACATTGACCTCCATTGTATTGAAAGTGCACCACATATGGCGCAATGTGGTACTGCAGATAAGCAATTAAAGGAGAAATCCAGCATAAAGCAAATAGGCCCATTGTTCCAGTTACCTGAATCCTGTCTTTCAGAAAAGAACATAAAAATTGATTATAGACCAAATAACAAACAAACTAATGCTGAGTGAATGGGGCAGAATGAAATAAAATGAAAGTAAGTTGTTGGGTAGAATTTCTCCTTTAATTCAGTGGATTTACTGACAATATTTTTAAAAAATTACCTATTTTTTAAAAAACGCTCTGACAGTATAAGAACAATATCAACAAAAGTTAATGCACAAACAGGACTGCAAAATCCATATGTGACTAGGAAAAATACTCCGATAAATTTGTCTCACTTAGTTTTTGTACAAGAAGCCCTGAAAGGTGGAGGTGTCCAAACACGCATAGAATTTATAGCCATTTTCAAAGCTTTGGAGGGGGAAAATAAAACCAGATACATCTGATCTGAGCTGATTTTTGAATTCTACAGGAAAATGTGTTTCTATTCACATGGTTTCACTATTGTGTGTGAAATACTGAAAGAGCCAGCAATGTTGGAAGTTGAACAAAAGGCTTGTTCACCAAAATGCTTAAAATTACTTGAAATTTCAAATGGCTGTACTTTTGCAACCATTAGTGATACAGACTTACTATTTCAGATTCAAGCATAGGTTGAGCATACAAACAACTGTAATTTTTTTCAGATTTTTCAGAGAGGGTGACCGGTCCGTCACTGGTTGATTTCAAACTGAATGACCCATTAATCAATTAGTTTCACAAAAGGCATAATAAATTACATGTACAGACATCCATATAAACACTGCACATCAACATCATTATTATTGCACTTTTGCCCATGTAGCTCAACACATTTACCAAAAAAAAAAAAACATTTCCTGTAGTCTA
Source organism: Sardinella longiceps (assembly GCA_027497455.2). Classification (NCBI taxonomy): domain Eukaryota; kingdom Metazoa; phylum Chordata; class Actinopteri; order Clupeiformes; family Clupeidae; genus Sardinella; species Sardinella longiceps. Next base: position 3,479 of record JAODXP020005590.1, on the reverse strand, counting down.
ATAGCCCAATCCCAGGCCTCTTTGCGCGGGCCAGACGCTACTGAAGTAGCCCCAAGTTTGAACCACTCTGTTTGAGGCTCATTCCCTGCCTTGGAATTATGTCGGCTTATTCAAACAAACTTACAAACACGAGAACAAAGACGCTAACACAGACTTGGTGGACACGAATTACAAGACCAGACAGAACACTATAATGTGGCACATCACTCATTGAAAATGGCGTGGCATATGTTACTACTATATGTTACAGTATGGCATATTTGGGTTTAGTGAATGGAACGGGTAAGTGTGCTTTACGTGGTGCTTTACGTGCTTCATTTAACGTTAGTGCTGCAGGTGCCGTTCTACGGAGTTAGAGGCCTCTTCTGTATCAATATCAAACTCCCTTCCAAGCAGGTAGTACCGCAATCTGTCCAGCGCCCTTTTGATTGCTAGGCACTCCTTTTCTATTGTAGAGTACCTCTGTTCTCTGGGTAGCAGTTTCTGACTGAGGTACAACACTGGTTGTTCTTGTCCTTGTTTACCCTGAGCCAGAACAGCTCCAATGCCTACAGAGGAGGCATCCACTTGCACCTGGAACCTTTGTGTGAAATCGGGACTAAGGAGAACTGGGGACGCACAGAGGCATTTCTTCAGAGTGGCAAACGCAGACTCACACTCTTCAGTCCACACAACTGGGTTTCTGGCTGCTCTGCTAGTGAGGTCAGTAAAGGGGGCTGCAATGGTGGAAAAGTTGGGGATAAACCAACGATACCACCCAATAAGGCCCATAATGAGCGGCCCTGTTTTGTTGTGCGCGGACGAACACTGTTGGCGATAGCCTCCACTTTGTCCACTTGTGGTCGGACCTCTCCTTTGCCAACCATATATCCAAGGTACTTGGCTTCCATCTTGGTCCACTCACATTTCTGGACATTCAGCGTCAGCCCTGCTTCCTGAATACGTTGCAAGACCCTCTAGAGATGCCCACATTGTCCAGGTATGCTGCACAGCTTTCATCACGTGATATCTCATCTCATGACCTTGCAGGACACGGCCCATCAGCCTCTGGAAGGTGGCCGGGGCCCCATGGAGTTCGAAAGGCACTGTGAACTGGAACAGTCCGGCTGGTGTTCGGAAGGCTGTGTGCTCTCTGAATCGCTGTTCTAGTGGCACTTGCCAGTAGCCCTTACTGACGTCCAGTGTTGTGAGGTAGCATGCCTGGCCTATTCTCTTCAGTAGGTCATCTATGCAAGGCATAGGGTAGGCATCAAACCGGGACACCGCATTCAGCTTTCCATACTAACCCTGAGGGAACCATCTTTTTTCAGGACCAACACGATCTGGCTGCTCCACTCCGAGTTCCCTCATGGTTTCCATCTTGGTCTTCAAACCTGACACCAGACACTCAGGCATTCTATAAGGGCGCTACCGGATGGTAGCGTCATCTTTTGAGGTGGATTTGGAGTTCCATTACACTGGTACGGCCAGGCCTAGGATGAAACAAGGATGGGAAGTTGTCAAAGACCTCTAGGAGCTCGGCCCTTTGCTCCATGTTCACATGATCCAGGCTCACATTCCCTTTATGCTGCCAGGTTTTCAGGTCATCTCCATCTTCGTCATCTCTGTCCACTTTCCACACCATCATCACCTTGGCCTCGGAGACTGGCTTCTCCTTCCACTCTTTGAGTAGGGTCATGTGGTATATCTGGGTAGACTTGCCTTATTCTTGGTGGTGGACTTCACAGGTGACCAGGCCCATCTTCCTTGTGATGACATATGGGCCTTGCCACTTCGCTAGGAGCTTGCTGGTGCTTGAGGGAAGCAGCAGGAAGACTTTCTGACCCGGCTTATACTCGATGCCTGGCGGGCTGGTCATACCACAGCTTCTGGGCTTTCTGTGCCTTCTCCAGATTCTCTGCGGCCTCCTCACGATATCTCTCCAGACGGTCCCTCATCTGTAGGACATACTGTACGATGCCTCCTTCAGTGGATGTGGACTTGGACCCATCCCAGGTCCTCTATAAGAGGTCCAAAGGGCCCTGGACATGCCATCCGTAGACCAACTCAAATGGGGAAAACCCGGTAGACGCCTGAGGCATCTCCCTATAGGCAAATAGGAGGAAAGGCAGCCATTTGTCCCAATCTTTCCCGGTGCCGGACACAAACCTCCTCAGCATGTTCTGGAGGGTCTGATTAAATCTCTACACGAGCCCGTCCGTCGGTGGATGTAGGGACTGGTCTGGATTGCCCGGATGCCCAGTTGCCACTGTAGCTTCTTCATCAGTCCTGATGTAAAATTTGAGACCTGGTCCGTCAACACCTCTTCAGGGAACCCAAACCTGGAAAACAGCTGAACCAGTGCACTGATAAGCTTCAGGGTGGTGATTGATCGAAGCGGGAAGGCCTCAGGGTACCTGGTCGCATAATCACAGACGACAAGGATGTACCGGTACCCAGCACTGCTCTTCTCCAAGGGGCCCACAATGTCCATGGCGATACATTGGAAGGGTATGGAGATCACCGGCAACGGATTCAGAGGTACTCTGTCCGCCCTATGAACGGCACCTGTTTTCTGACAGACAGGACATGTAGCACAGTAGGCACGTACATCTGTGTACATAGAGGGCCAGTAAAATCGTGTACCTAGCCGGAAGTAAGTCTTTTGCAAGGCCAGGTGCCCAGCCCAGGGGATGGTGTGTGCAAGATAAAGAGCTAGGGATCGGCATGTGGTAGGTACAACTAAACATTTCATTTTCTCACCCTCAACATATAGCAGCCCATTCTCCATGAACACCCTTTCCCAATCTCGCCCTCAGACTTTCCCTCTGCTTTCTCCATCAGCTGTTTAAGTGACATCAGCCTGTTGTAGCGGCCCAAAATTATCTGGAACCGCCCAATCCCCAACATCAAGACCAGACACTTCAATTTTCAGCTCATGTGAACCAACATATTTCTCCAGACGCCGTTGTTGTCACAACAACAACAACAGATTTGATTTCTATAGCGCTTTTTTAGACACCCAAAGCTCATTACAGTGGAAGAGGGACCTCACTGACCACCACCAATGTGCAGCACCCACCTGGGTGATGCATGGCAGCCAGAACGCTCACCACACACTAGCTTGAGGTGGAGAGTTAACCGTTAATTGTATACACTGGCCCTACGTGATGTTAAGATGTGGAAGTAGTGTGTGAATGAAATGTGTGTGTGTCGCTTGGAGGGGGGACCGCCTTCCATTCCGACATCCCCCCACTCCGACATCCCTCCATTCAGACATCCCTCCACTCCGACATCCTTCCATTACGACATCAACCATTTCAACATTTTTCATACCGCCATTCAGACATACCGCCATTCCGACAGCATAATGAAGCACGGCCCTATTTGAGGGCATTATCTTTCATTGGTTTAAGCGAAGGAAAAAGTGCGCCCGCTCTGAGATAAGTGCCCCTCCCCTCTGCTCTCGCCTAAGCTGTGGCCGCTGTCAAAGTTGCCAC
>JAODXP020005587.1:47500-50470 GCA_027497455.2 Sardinella longiceps | reverse complement strand
AAGGAAATTGAGTTGTACAGGTTGTGGTTTTGACCTGTAGCCGGTCTCTGAGTAACCAGACTTGAAGACGTGTTCTTCACAAGCGGTTTGTGATTTGCAAGAGGGGAACACAAGACGTGGAGCGTGTCCTGTCACTTCTAATGACATTCAGCATCAAACCATGTGTGTGTGTGTGTGTGTGTGTGTGTGTGTCTCACACCCTTGAGGCTACGGCCGACACACTCTGCTGACTCGTCATCATCAGCTGTTTTCGGTGTGTGTGAGTGTGTGTGCGTACTGTATGTGTGTGTGTGCGTGTGTTTGCAGAGGAGGAAGCAGAGATGAGGAGTTCAAGGAGTTTCTGTTCAACCTCCCCCCTCTCTCATACACATACACACACACACACACACACACACACACACACACACACACACACACACACACACACACATTCTGTCGGAATGCTAATTGCGTCTCATTAACTGGCCGTCACATTGATTAATTATGTTCACTAAGAGTGTGTACAAGAGTGGAGAGTGGGGTATGTGTGTGTGTGTGTGTGTGTGTGTGTGTGTGTGTGTGTGTACAAGAGCGCATGCAAATGCCTAATGGCCTCACACAGCCTGAACGTGCATGCGTGTGTGTGTGTGTGTTTGAGTGTGTGCTCAAGATTGGAGTAAATGTGGGCAAGAAGCGTCTTCTGGGCTGACAGACGGGAACATACGTGTGTGTGTGTGTGTGTGTGTGTGTGTGTGCGCACGTGCTTTAGAGAGTGGAAAGAGACAGAAATTAATGTAACAGATGAAGAATGGACTCAAACAATGACTTCTGAGAGTGTACACACATGCACACACCTAACCCCTAACCCTAACCCTAACCCATTGCACACAATTATTTGCTTAACATAAATAATAAACACAGATTTTTCACGCCCGCACAAACACAAAAACACTTAAGAGCGCAAGCGCACACACACACACACACACACACACACACAACACACACACACACACACACACACACACACACACACACAGAATAAAACAGTGAAGCAGTTGTCTGCTGAGCCATATAATTGTTTATTTTGATTATTTAGGACAGGCATGAAGCAGGGCAGCCTGGTGTCTGTGCCAGGGGCTTGGTGTTCAGGATGTATCCATCACAGAGCTATTAGAATCAGTGGCGCTGGAACCCACATCACACACACCGCTACATAAAAACACTGCTACCCAACACACTGCTACCAAACACACTATCTATGTAACACACTGCTACATAACACACTGCTACACAAAAACACTGCCCAACACACTGCTAATAAAACACTGCTACACAACACACTGCTATACATGCTAATAAAACACTATCCAACACATAACACACTGCTAATAAAACACTGCTACCCAACACACTGCTACACAACACACTACTACATAACACAAGCTAATAAAACACTGCTACCCAACACACTATCCAACACATAACACACTGCTAATAAAACGCTGCTACCCAACACACTGCTACACACACTGCAACACACTGCCCAACACACAACACAAGCTAATAAAACACTGCTACCCAACACACTATCCAACACATAACACACTGCTAATAAAACGCTGCTACCCAACACACTGCTACACACACTGCAACACACTGCCCAACACACTATCCAACACATAACACAAGCTAATAAAACACTGCTACCCAACACACTGCTACATAACACAGGCTAATAAAACACTGCTACCCAACACACTACTACATAACGCACTGCTACCAAACACACTGCTACAGGTATATAGCACACTGATAATCCACAAACTGCTACCCAACATGCTGCTACATCAAACAGGCTAAAACCCAACCCTCAAGCCAGAGTGGCTAAATGCTGATATCTGTCTGCAAAGGCAAATAAATTGAACTACTGAGGTGGAGAGGTAGATAGAAAGGCAACAGTGGAAAAAATTACTTTAATGTAACTTCCATAACAACAATGAAACGACATGATATTGTTTGATTAGTTGATTATATGAAATGTGAGCATTTCATTTTTGCTACAGAACTTCCATTAAGAAATGACACAAAACACTGATACTGCTACTTGACACAAAATATTATTATCATGGGATTTCACTGGAATTATGAATGGAAAACATACAGTAATCGGCACACAGCTTTCTGTCTTTCTTCCTGTCTTTCTTCCTGTCTTTCTTCTGTCTTCCTCTTCTTCTCTCTGTCTCTCCATATTAGAGTTGTGACGTGGCGCTGCATAAAAAGTCCCAATCCTGCAGACATCCATTTGATGAGAGGTCAAGAGTGGTCAAGAGTGTTCTCCCGTAGCGATGAATTATTTAAAACCTTGACCCTTACACACACACACACACACACACACACACACACACACACAGAGAGAGACACACACACAGAGAGAGAGAGAGAGAGAGCGAGAGAGAGAGAGAGAGAGAGAGAGAGAGAACCACAGATATGCATACACACACACACACACACACACACACACACACACACACACACACACACACACACACACACACAGTCTACTTATTCGCCTGTTCTTTATGAAATGTTACCTGATGCAGTTTGATTCACAATGTTTAGCAATGACACACGCTGGAACAGTGTGTGTGTGTTTGTGTATTTATGATGGGCAGTATTGTGAGAAATTTTAGACATCCTCTGACCTTCAGTGTTCGTCTCTTCCTGCCATTTCTGAGCATAGTGCTGTGTGTGTGTGTGTGTGTGTGTGTGTGTGTGTGTGTGTGTGTGTGTGTGTGTGTGTGTGCTCTGCTGCTACTTCTCGGCTTCTTATCACACTCTGTTGAAATGTGGCCTTTAAAACTCTGAGGAGACGGTCGATGCTTTTTAAGGTTCTCTTAGCTCTGTGTGTGTGTGTGTGTGTGTGTGTGTGTATGTGTGTGTGTGTCTGTGTGTGTGTGTGTGTGTGTATGCGTGTGTGTGTCTGTGTGTGTG
>JAODXP020005587.1:27500-30000 GCA_027497455.2 Sardinella longiceps | reverse complement strand
CCATATTGGCTGTTGTTGGTATTCTGCGTGGGTTCTGAGAGCGATAAGAAACACACTCTTTGTTTCTGACAATATTGGGGTCCAATATTGAGATTTGACAAAGGTTTAATGTGGTTGGGAGGTGATGCTGTAAATCTGATTGGCTTATTTGATCATGAATGTGTGTGTGTGTGTGTGTGTGTGTGTGTGTGTGTGTGTGTGTGTGTGTAGACCTGTTCAAAAAAACTTTTTTTGTTATTTTAAAGCCAATTGCTGTGATTCCCATTCTCCAAGCTATGGAATGACCAGATATAAAATTATTTTGATTTTGGACCATGGGAAGGCCTGCCTCATGAGCCATGAAGTTTTAATGCAGATTTTTGTTAAAAACGCCTGAGATTTTGGCCCATTTTGCCTCATAACTTCCATATAATTAGTCATAGAACATTATGAAAGGTGCCATATGAAAGCTGGGGGCATGTACTTTCAGGTGATACCCAATATGTTAGTGATCTAGACAGTCATTGTTGTTTTTAAAGCTAAAAAGTGCTAAAATTTAGGCGATTTTGGAGGTTTCAGATCAGACATCACATCGTTTTATCTGTTACATGTACTAAACCAACAAATATAATGCCAAATTGAACTTTGCAATGATATATATTTACAGTAATAGCATTGGAACATTAAAAATAACATTTTCTGCACATAGGAACACAAAACCAGGTGTATTAGGTTGAACAGGAAAGCTGTCAAAGCTGTCAAATTTCCTCGTAATGTACTCCACAACCTAAAGCAGACAACTTCTCTGTTCTAGATTTGCTGTTATCTCAGTGGCAAAATCAGACATCATTTTCACCCCTCGTTCAGAAACATCATTAGGCCTAGTCTCCTTGATAGACTTCACAAACTTTTCAGCTGAATGGTACCCATTACTGGGTTCCCACACATCCTGGAAAACCTAGAAAACCTGAAATCTTAGGGGTGGCTTTTCCAGTTATGGAAAACATCTGTATTGTCCTGGAAAAAATCTGTATTGTCCAGGAAAATTGTAATTGCATTTAATCCTTCATTCAGATTCGTATAGCCCTCGTACAGTATACTGAGGAGATACATTTATCTTGATTGTGTTTTCAAAATGTATGATGTCAAAGCATGGTAAAAATAGCCTTCTTGAACCCTCTTATTTTAAATATCAATGATTTAGAAAAAATATTAGTACTGTATTGGAGAATGATGTCCTTTCTGCAGAAAATATAGATTCCACACCAGCATAATTTGACTCCTCTAGCAATGCCCAAACCAGTTATAACCATCAAGGCTGACCAAAATAGCAAAGTTACAGCAACCTGGCAGTACCTTCCTATGTTCTTCCACTTGATTATCATCTCTCTAGAGTACTCGTTAATTGTTTCTCACTAGTGAATGGGCAGAGTCTCTGTACAAAGAAAGTGTTGAACAAAGAGCTGTTCAATTGTGTTTTCCATGATTTTGATAGTTTAGTTTGACCAGATGTTCATCCTTGCTAGTTGCAGTCCTTTTGAAGTCCTTTTATTGCAAGTCCCTTCGCTCAGAGGCCATCTTGGAGATTTTGACGTAAGCCATATCTTCATTAAAGCAAAGTTTTTGGTGTAATTCAAGCATAGCCCTGTTGCAGGAGCCTGCTGACTGCACTATAAAGCAAGTACAATGAAAGAATTGTATGAAAGAATGAAGAAATAGATCGACTGTGAACACAAACGCAAAAAAGCAGTTTACATTGATCCAATGACAAAACATTTCGCGTTCGGCCAATGTTGTTACAAATTCTTTCATTCCACTCGCTATCTAGTGCAATAAGTACTGTATACTCAGACATGCTTGAGTTATGCCTACACCAAGTCTTCACTTTAAGACATTATGAATTTGCTCACTGTGCCTGCACAAATGCACCGCATGTTGGTGTATCGTAGCTTTGATAGTTGGTGATCCCTGTCCTTGAATTTGCGGAAAAAAGCCTAGAAATGTCCTTACATTTGATGTTGAAGAAAAGAGTGGGAACCCAGATTATACTCTTTCCGGGTTTCCCCTGGTTGAGTTATCCAATCAGTCTCAACTCCAAGTGCATCAAATAAGAAGTGTGATTCTGGCCCTACCAAATCAGTAAGTGTTGTCGATCGATTGATGATGGGGAAACAGACTGTCTGATTTTGCCACTGAGATGACAACAAATCTAGAACAGAGAAGTTGTCTGCTTTAGGTTGTGGAGTACATAATGAGGAAATTTGACAGCTTCAAGAAAGCCATACTGAACTAATGATAATGTTATTGCAATAATTGACTCTCCAGTTCCTATGTATAATATGTAATTACTTTCATGTTCAACCTAATACACCTGGGTTTCTGTCCCTAATGTGCAGAAAATGTTATTTTCAATGTTCCAATGCTATTACTGTAAATATATTTCATTGCAAAGTTCACTTTGTCATTATATTTGTTGATTTAGTACATGTTACAGGTAAAATTATGTGATGTCTGATCTGAA